>JAOBAT010105335.1:0-15294 GCA_026413305.1 Hydrozoanthus tunicans
CTAACCTTGCAGGAAATCTCCTTTTTACTTGGTACACAATAAGCGGATACCTCGAGTTATTCAGTGTAGGGTATTTAATTACCGTTACCAAGTGTTTTAAGTTATTGTATGCTTTTTTCACCCGTTGTTGCAGGACGAAAACGAAAGACTAGGAGCAGAGCTCGCCAGCGCCATCGACCAGATCGCTCACATGCACGAGAAAGTTCTCGTAGTAAGTATAACATTTTGTCAGCGACAAAAACCATTAGGTCAGTTTCTGCATCAATAGCTCAGGAAACAAGAACTTGAAAAGAGTTTTGTAAGTGGAGACAACATCAGCTGATTCTAACGTTGTTTTCATGCGGGTTAACATATATTGATATGTAGCAGAAAAATTCAACGTCCCACCAAAAAATCCATTTACGAAGCTTTAGTAACTGTCTCGCGGTTTTGCTTGTTCGTTGTTTGGCCCTAATTGTTTCATATTTTCTGTTAGTTTGATAGTGTACATCAGTCTAAAGTATGCTTTGAAGTGCACTTAAATATACCGATCTCCTGGTATCACAATAATTGTTATTGACGACTATTCTTAGTGACAAAATCAAATTTAAGTTCAGAAAGCTGGATTTCGGAACTCAGTTACTGGATTCAGAGTCAAGAGACCTCTATTCCAAAGAAAATTATTGATTCGGGGTTCTATTGTCCGGGTTCCAAAGTCCTGGCTTCTGAATTCCAGAAGCAAGGAAAGTTGGTTTCGGGTTCGGTGGTCGATCAATTATTGCGTGGATTCAGCATTAGTTTTCCTCTTGGCTTTACCTGTAGTATGTTTATTATTAAGAGTTGTGATCCTGATGCGATCAAAGGTATCACAGTCTTTAATTTAGATTACCATCAGAGTTCTCTTTCTTTGAATCTCTTGCAGGCTGAGATTTTCAAGGATAAGATGGTGCGAAAATTTGAAGAACTTAAACAAAATTCAAGGTAGGTGAATCATTGCATTTTCATATACATCGTATACATTCATTCGACCCTGGTCCATGTGTATATTTAGTGAAGAAGTTAAATATTGGTTTTCTTTTATAACACTTGTTATTATATAAAACACAGCAATAAGATTGAGTACGAGGAGGAAGAAAACTCGTTTGAGTTAGACCTTGCGAAAGAGTTGGAGACCAAAATCAAAGAAATTGAGGTAAAAATATTTTTGTTGCAGTTCAAAAAGAAACTTTCGAAGAGTTGTTGCAAAACTTGATTTCACAATGTTAGCGTAGAGGAAAAGAGTTCTCAACTTGAACGTTCAGAAAAAAATGTGAGTCATGGCTTATGCACTGACGTGAATGGAGCCCACAACCCTCTGATTACCTTACTGCTTGTGTTAAGATGTATGTGTTTTAATCTAAATATTGTACCATATAAATTGATTTCATTTATGTTGGTATTTTCGGTTCAACTACTGCCAGGCATCTTAATCTGCTTTTTTTCCCACCCTTGTACTATAGGACTCGGTTGCGATAGAGACACATGTCGATGACTCATCTAATGGGGATGGAGTTGTAAGTGTTCCATCATTTAGGAAACTACATAGTTCACTCTTGCAGTTAAGCGTCTTGTCATGGGTACTGTGTCCTTTTTAACCTTTCTCTTGTGCGTTGTATCATACGGGAAAAAACCTCCTTGGTAAAATGGTCGGCTTGGTTTGAATAGATCATGGAAACTTGTCATAATTACCTTAGCCTGAAAAGTCACACTGTGGTGATGTTCCATGAGAATTCATAATTTCAATACAGAAGTATTCGTGGTACTTAGTTACAAAGATTACTTAGAATTTCAAGCTGTTTTTATGATACGTGATCGCGAAAGGTATTGGGAAAGCTCTAGATTCCAAAGCTCATTTTCCGTATCGACTGTAATTGCGTTTTTAAAGTTGTTTCGAACCATATCCGCTACAAACAAAACTAAAGGTTTACAAAGTTAAGTTTGGGGAATAAATAATATACAAGAACTGGGCTAAAACACGAGACAGTCTTTATGTAGTACCACAAAAGAGTTGCAGGAACTATTGAAGGCTTTTTCAAAATCAAGTTTAAAGTTTGCTAACTAAATCTTCCCTCAGTCGTCAACTACAGGCGAAATTACGATGGCCGACGATACGGTAACTTCACTAGATGTTTCCCAGCATGCTCTACGTCAGGCTGAACTAAGCCGTCAGTTACAGGACTTGACTAAAGCTTTGGCAATGAAAGAAGAACTGGCGAGGAAAATGGCGGACAGTGATAAGGGAATGAATGCTTTGAGAAAACAGTACGAGGTACGGAGTGAGACATACATGTACCTGCATTAAATAGTATTTGGTTAACTGTGCACCATTCTTGAAAGCGCGAGTTAAACTACGCTAAGTATTAGACGCATTCGACCTAACATTCGTCCTCAGAAAGGGGGTAGGAAAATGGTTGCGTAGAATGTCAACATTCCATTTTGACCCCAATGAATAACAATGATGGACCGTGCGTTCACAAATCAAGTATCAGAAATTTCTTGTCTAATTTAGAATCTTATGAGTTACCCTCGTGGTAGTTTCTCTAAAACCTGAAAGATTACATTTAGTTATTTGTGAGTAAATCTCACTTTCAGGTTATACCCAAAATGGCCAAATGTTATGATATTATAACAACCTTCTTTCGTGACATTCTTCTCTTTCAGTTGTTTCAAAAGGGGTTCTCCTTTAATCAATGAATTATTCCCTTGAAATTGTTTGAAATTAAAATTTTATGACATTTTTAACAGTAATAAAATTTTTTTTTAAACCAAAACCACGCAACTCACTGCTGCTACGTCAGAGGTTACCAGTCCCCAGCCTGCTCGGTCAAAATTTACATTCCAATCTTTTGTTTGATTAAAAAGCATACTTAGACGTGGAAATTTTCTTTGGTTATTCGAATTTCGAGTTTAAAGATGACAACAATTTTAATCCGAAAAGTAAAAAAAAATAAGCTTGATAGCGACTTTAAGCTTAGCTAAGGCTGATGGTGATCTCGAACCACTAGTGACGTCATCAGTTGAAGACATTAAATGTTGGTATCTCGAGTTGATAATTTTTTTTCACCAATATTCTTCATTTAGCAAGGTCTATATTCACTAAAGCAAAAAAAATTATTTTCGTATGCACTACTTACAATGCCTTGATTTTTCAGAACACTGTGCGTGAACTCGAGTCCGAGTTGAATAAACTGGAAAAGGAAAAGGCCGATCTCACGGTGGCACTTACATCTGCGAAGTCCGAACCCACGGCGTAAGAAATAACTATTTTGTTGAACAACAGATTTGACTGCATGCATGTTAACAACCACTTGAATGACTAAAGCTCTTTTTTTGTTGTTTTTCTGTTTAGAAATGGCAAGATGAGAGAAAGAATTCGCGAGCTGGAGAAAAAGATCACAGAGTTGAAAAAGAAACAGGTTAGCAGGGTTGAAGCTCAGTAATTTCTAACGGAGCGGAGTGTGCTGGTGTACGTTAGTAGTATAGTAGGGGCCAAACTAGCCTTATTATGGCGGAGCCAGTGCGGAGCATGCATAAACTATCTTGTTTGTTTCCAAACTCATGAATAAAGTTCGGAGCACGCATAGATTTACTCATTGTGTTCGAAACTGCTTTTTTTTTTCATTTTATTTTATTCAATTACATTATTTAAACAGAAATTCCAGTTCAGCGTAACTGGTTTAATGGAGATCCGTATAGAATAATATGAATAAATTATAAACTATAAAAATGAAAACAAAAAAAGAAACCCATAACTCTTGAATGAATTTAGGTTATTTATTGTTCCGCATTTTAATCATGAACTTTGAAAACAAACAAGATAATTTATGTTGGCTTCCTTCTTAACAATTTACGTTCATTCACAGCCATTCGTTGTCGTTTATGCATTTTTAATATTTCAGATGTTTGTTCAATTAAATTTTTACTTTGTTTCTATTTGAGGTTGAACAAGAGAAACTCAAGCGAATACAGCAACAAAGTGATTGTACTATTAAGAAGCTAAACAACGAAATACAGGTATATATCTATCAGCGATCTCAAAATCCCTGGTGATGCAGTACTAAAGTGTATCCATTTGTAGTACTTAATTCCTCCAAAATTTTCGATTGCCATGTTTGCAGTTGTTCCGAATAAATAAAGACGAAAAGTGTTTTTTGCTTTTTATTGCTACCCTTTGCCCCAGTTAGAGGCAAATTTGTTCTGTTGAAAGGGAAGTCGGTGTCATTGTATTGCGTTTGGGTAGGGAAAGAATTTTGGAAGGTTTTTTTTATCGTTGGAGAACCTTGAGAAACATTTGAGAACCTTGAGAAAAGCGACTTTAAAAAATCTCTTGATTCAGACAGAGAAACCCTTTTAAAAAAAAGAAACATAGTTTTAGACATATTCAACATTTAGGACTTTTAATGTTTTGTTTCTAACTTGTACTCTCACTTACCCTGAAGACTGTTTTGCACAGTTGAAACGTGGAACTTTTAAGATTTCATCTTAAAACTATTCAAACAGTGCAAAAGTTTTTGTCTCCTTTATGAATCTACGTGGCTACAGAATTCTTTTAACGGAAAAAGCCTATTTGTAGATTTAAATCATTGCAAGTAATGCACAAATTCAGAGGTTTTTGCGAGCCCTGGAAATCCTGTTAAACCCTCAGATTTGTCATAGCTTTGAAATACAAGAAAAACTGGAAAAAGCCCAGAAAACGAAATTTAAAAGTTAAAGCTCTGAAAACAGTTAGCACTTTTGGTTCCTGATTTGCAGGTTTACCAAAGTTGGCTACCCTCTGCAGTTTTGTTGTTTTGTTGAACTTATAAAAAATCCAAATTCTGTATGAACTGTTGAAGTTGTATCGCCATGACAGTTAGTTATGTTCTCTTAATCTTCCAGAACATGAAGAGCATCCGCGTCAAACTCATGAAGCAGGTTAAGGAAGAATCAGAACGTTTCCGCGCTTTGAAGTCAGAGAAAAACAAAGAAATTTTGCAGCTAAAAGAAAAGGTTTGATATTAAACTGTCTTGTGTCACAAACGAAAACTCTTTACGTTCGTTTGGGCGGCAAACAATTGTCCGCCATCTTGATTATCGAGCTCTAGACGTGTGGAAATGACATCGAATCCGGGGAGTTTTAAACAATCGCTTTTAAAATCAGATTTTCTGCACCTAGCAAAGTGAGATAGACTTATTTAAACTTTCTTCCTACAATTCTTCTTTTACCCGCTCTGAATCACTGTCTTGTTGCCTTTGGTGTCCTTAACGTACTGACAAAGCAAAACAACGAAGGGATTAGGGTAAATAGAAGCAGGAGAGATGCGTCCTGCACACTAATGATCTCCAAGGCTGAATTTAGACAAGGAGTAAAGCCACGAGTTGAGATAGTTTGAGGACTGAAAGACTAAAAGGACAAAAACATAATTCACCAATACATCAGTTAACGACGGGCAACGGTTAATGGACAAAAAGGGATCACACAAGTACGACAATCTGATGTTACAGTGTATTCGACAGACAACCTTAAATTGACAGACTCACCAGCTTAGTGGATAGTTCTTTATAAGCTTCGGAGTTTTGATGAACAGTTGAGATCCTAGGTGCCACATTTGGATACGAGCAGAACTCGCGACTTGTACATTTACCAATAGTTCCTAGCGCCTAAAACGTTTGAAGTTGCCCATAAAAACGCAAAGAAAGAATCTATAAATCAATTTTGACATACATCGTTTTGTTAGTATAATACAAGCGCCTAACCTTGAATACGCAAAAGATTCTGTACTTTACCAACAGTTCCTAGCGCATAAAACGTCTGATACTTCCCATAAAAACTCAAAGGGAGACTTTATAAATCTCAAATTTGGCATACACAGTTTTGAGGCAGAGTTTTACCAGATGTCACCTTCCCTAAGCTTATTTTTTGCAGTGTAATTTTTGCAGTGCATTGTGGTAAAATGTACAGCCGCCAATTTTTCGGAATGATAATTTATAGTTTGTTTTACTCAACTGTTTTGTTTGCTGTTACTTATTTCAGGAGAGGAAGCGCCATTTTGAGTACAAGAAGATGGAGTCAATGCACGTCAAACAGCAGAACGTGTTAAAACGAAAGGCGGAGGAGGTTTGTTTGCCTAACTTGCTAACTGCTTTATGTGTCTGGCTGAAAGACTTGCTCAATCGTATATAGTAGTCATACCTGTGTAGCTTCTGGTTTTATGCTTTTTCTACCATTACAACGTGCATTGTGGTTTTGATTTCTCGGGATCAAATTTCAAAGTGAAATAGACCGTTATCACGCTAACATTGCATAAAAATATTTCAATTTATTGGGAAAACGAGTCCGTAGTCAGTTAAAGCTTATTCATTTTAGTAAAGCTACAAAGATTCATAAAGATTGACTAAAACTTCACAGAGACATGAGGTTTGAAACTGGATAATTTTCAAATGAAAGGTACGCATGCGTGGTGGAGGGCCATCAGCCTCGTTCCCATGTTTTTCCCATATAAATTTTTTTGTAGAAAGGGCAAAAGATCGAATTTGAAAATGTTATATTTACTTTAGTTCTTGATAAATTTTTGTGAAATTTGCAATTTTGCCAGTACGGATGCCCAGAATTCGGTGCTGGCCTTTTTTCCCCTTGATATATAGTTCAATATATTTATTGGGTGAAAAGGGTCTCTTGAAGTTGAAAAAGAAAATGATTTCGTTGGAAGATGCGATTTAACAATAATAATAATATAATAATATCTAGCGAGCTAATCGCCCTTACTTGCAGTCATGGACTGAATTGCGAAGGACGCAGCTCAACGAGGTCGGACCGAAAGCATGTTAAGGCGCATATTGCTGCCGCTATATGGCCCATGCATGACCTCGGAGCACAGCTCCACAGCTAGATAGGACTAGCTGGGTGTCGATTTTGTTGAGGGAGGAAAACCGGAGAGCCCGGAGAAATCCCTCGGAGTCAGATTGAGATCGACAAATCTCAGCCCACATGCAGAAACCAAGACTCGATCCCGGGTCAACAGTGGTGGAAGGCACGAGCGCTAACCTCTCGGCCATCCTGACTCCCTAGTTGCCACTAGAGAACATCAGGGCAGTTTAAGAAACTTTAAGACTTTAAGACGGTGAAAGAAACCAATATAACACCCTACAAAACATATGGAGGCAAGAGCTTTTCAGTTTGTCGGCCCTGGAGGAAAACTGAAACAACACCTGTTCCTAGTTTCTCCAATTCGAGGCGAGTAAGCACACCGACCTGGAAAATTGAACTAAAAAATTAATAATCTAGAACCAGCGCCGTCTGGATATTTTGGGTGCCGAGGCCTTGCACGTTAGCCCGTTAAGGAGTAAGTCGTTAACGTAATTTGATATTTATCCTTTGATTGACAGGCGGCAGCAGCCAATAAAAGGCTGAAAGAAGCATTACATCGTCAGAAGGAAGCCAATGACAAGCGAGCGGCACAGCAACATCTACAGAACAAACAGATGGACAATTTAGTACCCCGCATGAGGGTCAGTATTACAATCCAATAAGACACTTCTATAAATAGTTGAAGAAATAAAGCAATGGCTATTGGAACAGACAAAAAAAATCTTCAAAGTTTTTTTAACGATTAAAGAACTTACAGCTAGAAAAGACTTAAATTTATAGTGATCAGTGGAGTATAGAACCAGCGTGCATGAATTGCCTTGATGTTATCATTAATTAAAGTATAATCCTTTTGAGAAGGTTTCTGATTTAATTATCGACTGCACACTTGCAGAAATTTTGTTAAACAACTGAATGTGGGTTCTTCTCTGAAAATACTGCGAGAATAATAACAAAATACGCAAAAAATATTTAAAATTGAACGGGGTTTAGAGGATAACATTAATACAGCTAATGCATGAAAACTAAAACTGAGGCTGTTTTACCTTTGTTTTAGTATTTGAAAATTATAAACGGAGTTTTTAAGAGTACAGTTGTTCGAATGAGACCGAAACACCATAGTTGGTTTTAAAAATGATTGATGAGATGCAAGTGTTCAAAAGTAACGTTTGGTTGCTTTTTCTGTTTTAGTCTTGGTTAACAAACGAAGTTGAAGTAATGGTAAGCGTGTCCCAGGCCAAACTTTCCCTTCAAGAGATGATCGAAGACCGTAAAGTGATTTCCCAAGAACTGGCAGAGCTTAAGAATTTACAACAGGATGCAGATGAGCAACCTCCTGCAAAGGTGAGTTGTGAAATGATGATACAAGATGCTGCTGTTCCTTAGGAGGTGCAACAAAACGGTGACAAGATCAACACATCTTTTGTTGTCAGATACATCTAATGGTTTTGGTAACCTGCAACACTAAATGCTCTTTCTTTTGAAGCTTTTCAACGGTGAAGGAGAACTTGCCACAGCTTTCACCGTGATTTAATGATTCACTTCCTTTCATATGTCAGCCATTAAGCTTAGTTCTAGAAGCAAATGAGTCGTTCGAAATGCTACATGACACCATATTGTCAATACTGAGTGACGTTAGCTTGCAACGTGTCAGTCACTTTTTGAGCTTGACTTTGCATTATGATGTCATATCGCCATCAACTGAATGATGATAAATTAACAAGATAGAGTGATACGATGAAACTTTTCTGTTTAAATTAAAAGCAAAATATCCTGTTTTAGGAAACATGGGAAATAAAGCTTTTTTCGTGTAGAAAAAGCTAATTATTTTCTAATTTGTTTGTTGCTCTTGATTCCGCTGTGACAGAGTTCTTTTAAAATGTTTGTCGACGTGGCTTTTTTCTTTGAAATCGCAAAAAAAGGGGGATAACGTATGATGGTTCTTTATTTTTCCCTTGTAGAAAAGAGCTCAGCCGGGTGGTACTCCAAGCAGGAAAGATGACACTTCCCCGGATATGAAAAGGAGAATCAAAGAACTAGAAATGCAATTGAAGTTAAGGTGTGTTTTCTTGAATAAACTGCAATCTTGATACAAACAATGGTGAAAAAATATAGCTTTGTGACTGGATCTGCGGTTTTCAGACAATTTCTTAGTTCGAGTTCTTGTGACTTCCTTAGCGCTGATTTTAGCTTTCTTTGGCCTGTGTGTAGCTTAAAGAGACTCTATTCCCTCCCAGCTCGAGATTATTTGGCTGGAGATTAGCGATAATTGAAAGCAAAAGAGGTTCGAGGACTACAAGACAATCACCACTAGCTATAAAAACGATGTTCAGGTGGTCCTGCGCTTTAAATTCGAAACATGGGGCTGGGAGAAGATAGGGGATACTACTTGCAAACGTATCAGGTTCATCAGTTGTGGTACAGCTCTGATAATATTATTTTTGTTCTTGTTTTTATTTGTATTGTAGGAGCTCTGAAGTTGCAGGACTGCAACACAAGCTACTAGAAGCTGAACAAGGTTTGTCTTTTTTGAATCACTGTAGTTTGACCGAGGCAGTTAAAAATTGATTTGATGCTCTTTCTTCTCTCTTTCTTGTCCTCTGGTTCTTAGGTGGCACATGGGGCCTCCACCAGGCATCTCCATTTCCGCCGGTCCTTTGCATATTTTCTTGAAGTTTTCTCGTCATTCCCATATCTCTGCCTCGACAGTTTTTCGTCATGTTTCCTTCGGCCTGCCCCCTTTTCGCCACCTCCTCTGTGGAGTCCAACTTAGTACCACCTTTGCCAAGCTGTTGGCGTCCTCAGAACATGGCCGAGCCATCTTAGTCTTCTCTTTTGACACACCAGGAAATTGGTTCCATATAACAGCTCTTGAGAGGATCTACCTTTCTGATTTTTTCTGGCTTGTTTAATTTTCCTGATGCGCCGCAAACACTTCGTTTAAAAATAAATGTGTCTTGTTTCCTGCAGATTTGTTAAATCGTCATCCTCCAACATTACTTTTTAAGCATTCTGACCTTGGTTTTTACTCTAAGTTGTTTTGATTTCTAACCGCATTTAGGCTGGCAAAGGCATGGTTTTTCTTTGCTCGTCTCGCTTGAACGTCTTTGCCACTATCTGTATCAGTACTGACTTAGCGTCCAAAATACGCAAACTCCCCTACTTCCACAATCTATTGGTTGTTGATGATGACTGGTTCAGAGTTGTGGCTGTTGATGATGACTGGTTCTGAATTGTTGGTGCTCGTTTTGATGGTTTTTGTTTCCTTCACTTGGATGTTCATTCCGAGTTGTGAAGCAAGTGTTGTAAGGCTTGACAGCAAACTGATATCACCAGTAAAGTCAAAACCTTCTTGAATGAGACAGGGTTCGTCCGGGTCCTTAAAAACCTTAAAAGTCCATAACTTTCACTTTCCAAAATTTGAGGCCTCAAAAGTCCTTAAATTTTACAAAAATCAGTCATGGTCCTTAAAAAGTCCACTGTCACTGAAGTTGGCTTTTTGTTTGAAAATCAATATCGTAAAAAGTCATATTTTAGGTCAGTTCTGGTGGTTGATGTCCCATGGCTTAGGTCCCCGAAAACCAATAATCTTACCTTAAAAAGACCTTAAAAAGTCCTTAAATTTTGCTTTGAGAAAAGCGGACGAACCCCGATGAGAGGTGTCCATTCAATACCGCTGCTTTGACCTTTATTTCTTTGTCACATTAACCTGTCCATTGCAAGAACGGAGAGAAATGACGAGGGGATACATTCTTGCTTAGCTCCTGTAGGCTGTAGATACTTTAAAGCTGTCTATTAATTGATTCCCTCAAATTACCTTGCAGTGAAAGTCTGTACAGCATTTAAATAGTGTTGGACAACTTTTGTTAAAACGCCATATCTTCAAAGGTTCTTTCAGACGATTTTCGTCGATGGAAGCTGTTGAATGATTTTTCAAAGTCTTAGATTATGTTGATTGTTGTTCCAGTCAGCTGCTAATTCAGGTATTTGTCTCAATACAAGAATATTGCCTATACAAGATTTTCTGAAATCTACTCGCTCATTGCGAATGATATCCTCTACACTAGCTGAAACTTTATCTAGTAGGATTTGGCTGAAGACTTTGCTTGTAAGTGATACAAAAGTAACTCCTCTCAAGTTTTTATAGATAGTTAGGTCTACCTGATTTGGCAGTTTTACAATGTGGCGGTTAACTTCACTCCTGGGATGCCTCCTTGTTTTCACAAATGTTTCTAAACATCTGTGGCAGGACATAGCAAACTTTCGTTCCGCCATCTTTAAGCGTTTCAGCAGTGATTTCGTCCACTCCAGGTGCTTTGCCCGATCTCATTATCTTATTAGCTTGATACGCTTCTTCATTTTGAGGTTGGTGCTACGGAACTATCAAGAAATTAATCATTTTCACATAATATTGTCTTTGGGTATTGACATCTTCCTTACTAACCTGTAGTATTGGCTTCTTGCGGGTTGCCTCAAAACGTTCGTTCCAATTGTCAGTTTCTTTCCCTTGATTCGTTGATAGTCTTGCTGTCCTTGACTTTTACAGCGATGTCATGATTATTTTTATAGCTACTCGGACTACTTTTCGTGGATTTCTCGTATCGTTGGTTTTGTAGCTTCCTCAGCTTTGGATAAAAGTATCTCAAAAAAACTGCCTACTTTCTTTGTCTTTCTCAGCGTATTTAGTCGCGAATCTCTCTTTCAGGCGTACCAAAATTAGGAATCCATGAGACTATCTAAGAAGTTTAGTGTTTATTTTAACCATCTTTTTAAACGTAAATCGGATTCACGTATAGGTGTGAAGGGGTGGAAATCATGAAATGGTAAGAAGAACTAAAACTCATTTATGTTTATAGGTGAAAAGTCAAAATTTAGATGGAAGACTTTACACACAATGGCTGAAGCCAAAGCAGGACTTAACGTTCTTCTTAATATGGTAAGCAAGACTAAAAGAGAATTGGTACTCATTTATACAGCTGAGTCGACTGGAACAAAGTCAGGTGAAGTGTCTTGTTCAAGGACACAACGCAGTGGTCTGACCGGGGCTCGAACTCGCGACCCTAGGATTACGAGTCGAACACGCGGAATGCTCGGCTACTGCAACGACGACTCCAAGCAAATATGCTAACAAGAAAATAAACAGCCTTCAGGTAGTTCTTATTGTACCAGAGCTAGGGTACAATAACAAAGTGTGAAGACCATATAGCATAAGCCTTATCCAAGCGAATTTGTTCACTGATCCAATTGATCGGGCCTCAATCCTTGGACTGAGCTTGACTAAGTTTGGTTGGTTCCAATGTTGAACTCGCACAGAATTTAGTGTTCGATTTGTTCGATTTTCCAACGTTCATTACGCCGGGTTTAGATTAGTATGACAGTGTGACTGTTTTGTTCACTTCAGGCTGTTGATGCTCGAGTCAGTTGTCTTCGACAAGATCGAGAAAGGGAGGAAAAGGAAAACGGTTTGTGCGAACTGCAGGTAAGTAGCACGTTTCCTCATGTATACATTCTTTGGGTAATCGTCACTACTTGTTGCATGTCTTTATTGATTTGTGACCTATTGAAAAGACACAGAAAATGCTTTGCATCTTCTCAATCTTCTTGACATTTTGTCAGTAGAAAATACTTTTGGATTACAAAAGTTGGGCCCCAGTAACTCAAATTGACAAGGGAAATTGAAAATTCTTGTACATTACAATAAATTTATGGGACAAATCCAAGGGAAAGTTAGTTTTGGCTCAAAGTATCGGGGAATTCGGGTTGCAGAGGGTTCGGGGTTCAACTGTACACAATTGGCACAATAAAAAAACTGCTACCAATTTTTAGAGATTACTTCCCTTATCCCTTATGTTCATGGTTTTAACACGAGATATGAAGGAAAAAGCAATCAATCTCTACAAGACGAGCGCAAGAACAAATAAAGGAAAACAAAAATTTTCTTCAACAGCATCTCGTGTTTGGCAAAAGCTTCCCATAGAAATAAAAGACCTCAGAAAAACCTACTGCTTTGACAATTTTGTTCGCACAAGTGAAACGAAATTACGTGAATTTGGAAATGTCGTTTTTTTCTTACTTTGTAATTTTTAAGTCTAGATTCAATACTTCGCTTCCTTTTGCCTTTGTTGCTTCGGTTTCAGTATTTGTGTGAGTAAAAGCTACAAAACAAACAAAAAACATAACAAGACTGGTACATAACTTGAAAACCTTACAGTCAACCTAGGTCCTAGATCTCTCCTAGAAATAATGCTCTGTTTTTTAAAAACTAGAAACATAAAAAGATACATTTGTAATTATGATACGGTATTGAATCTTACGTAAAATAACAAAGGAAATGAAATAACTTTATTGTGTTGTTGCAAGAAGCGAACTTCTCGCACCTTTTCGAACCATAGTAATGACGAAATTGCCATGATCCAAGTTGCCTTTCAACGCTGCAATTAATGAATAAGGATTCTTACAGTTTGTCAGCATTTTTTGCTTTTTGATAAGAAGAGAGGCATAACACGCATCAAGTATCATCAATTCTGTAATGCCTAAAGGCAAGCTGTAGGAAAAAGTACTCTATTACCGTGCCTTTAGCTATACATGACAAAAAAAAAATCAGTTTCTCGTGTTGATCAACTTCGGGAGCTTGTCTTCGCTTTTTCCAAGCATAACCAAAAATGTTTTTGGTAATATTGTTGAAAAAAAATGCAAAAAATAAACTTTACTTGGTTTAATAACATTGCTAGGCAACATTTTAAGCTTCTTCCATTTCTTTTAACCTAGGCTCTTGTGGTAGAAAAAGAAAATGTAATTGAAAATTTGAAAAGCAAGCAAATGGAGGAGATTACGTCACTCCGCCAAGAACATGAAGAGAAGGTAGGCGTAAGTAAATGAACAACGGCCAAACAGTTTGAACTGTAGTTTCGACTTTTCTCGTTCACAAGCTAGCGAGCGCCAGATTTTCCTGTTTTTGTTCAAGTCCGGGATGGCCAGCTCTGATTGCTATGGGTCTCGAGCTATGTTGTCCTTGTTAGTGATCGTATTGGTTTAGTAGCGTTTTTCCACTCTAATAAGAAGCAATCAAGACATTCTAGAAGGTCTCCCTTTATGGTCAAGGTTCCTGTGACGCATAATAGGATACTTTCTATGCAAGCTCTGAAGAAGGGTCTTTGAAAGCATGTTCTTGGCTAAGTAAAAAAAGATTTTTCAAATGCATTCGAATAGTCAAGTGTCAAGTATTGGTAAAGCAATATACTTGCTAAGTCACTCAATTTTCCTGGAAATCTTGCACATAAACAGGAAAAGGGTTTCACTGCAACAGTCGAAAAACCCCATTTGGGAGCTTGACCAACGAGGAAGACAACATCGGTTGTCAAGAACGGCTTACAAAAAACACACTTTGTGCTTGCCCCTTTCAGTCACGTATGGCTAGTTTGCTTTCTCTTTTGTCTGAGTTACGTTTTGTTCATAAAAACTGATGAAGCTGTTTTTCTTAAAGGTGGTTGAAGATTGACAAAACAAATTGCAGGTCGTTCTCGGCCTCCTAAAGGCTTAAGAATTGAGATTTTCACTTTGGAGTTTTAAAGACGACGACGTGCAGGTGGCTCACACAGTGCTTTCCAACGTACAGCTTTTGTACATTTACTAATAGGGAGTTTAAGATTTAAGGATAGCAAAACCGACGACGACAGCCTTCAAAAAACACACTTGCTTACCCTTTTCGATGACGTATGGCCTGTTTGCTTTCTCTTATGTCCGAGTTGCGCTTTGTGAATAGTAAAGGATGAAAGTGATTGTTCTAAAGGTAAAAGAAGATTAACATAATATTCTGTTGGTCGTTCTTGGAGTCGCGAAAACTTCAAAACTGAGCGTTTCTCGTTGAAATTTTTCAAGTCGACAACGTGCAGGTGGCGCACACGGTGCATTCCAACGTGCAGCTGTTGTATTCACTATTGTTTTCTGCCGTTGGCGTACTCGTATCTTAAACTCTCAGTTTCGTCCATCCTCGTCGACGTTCGCGTCCTCGTTGCTTAAGCTACCTATTTACACCGGTCGCGAACTAATACTTTGAAATTGTCTATGATTTGATGACTGCACTTTAGATAAAAGTAAATTTTTTCTGAAATGAGTTGTTATTTAGTTGCTCTTTCATCAATAATAGGTCCTAGTCCTTCTACAACATGTGTCTCAAAAGAACGAAACGGAGAACTTAGATAACGACTCAGAGGTTGCAGAGTTGAAAAGAAGAATTCAATTCCAGGTAAGAGCTCTTGTGCTCAACATGACTAAAAAAAATGGTTGCGAAGTTTTCTTTAAATGAGATTCCCATGCGAAATTTGTAATGTTTTTAGCATTTGAACTATAACTGAAAAAAACCGCCGCCTGGTTAGCCTAGTTGGTAAGGCGCCAGTCTTTCGTGCGGGAGGCCCGGGTTCGATTCCCGGTGC
>JAOBAT010105357.1:0-15293 GCA_026413305.1 Hydrozoanthus tunicans
GTTTGAGCCAGACTTGGACTGATGATCCATCTGCCTCGGATACATCAATAATCTAACTTTAGCTAAAACACACCCAAATGTTACAGATTGGCAGCAGATTTTGAAAAAATGCAAATTTGTCGGAACCACTCTAGACGTCATCAAATGAAAATTTTAAACGTAAATATTTCAAAAACCAGGAAAGATTTCAGCAAAACTTTTTCACCGCTTTTCCTCATTTAGCAAGGTCTATCCACTGAAGTGATAAAATGTTTCGCTTCATATATGCACTTTAACTGAAGCACTTTTAGCGGTTTTTCTACCCTTTCTTATTTTCTTGTCCTCTTCAAGAGCTTTCGGCAGTCCTGCCCTATTCAGACGAATCCGTGTGGAAACAGAGGCCATTTGGAAATCAAATGCACGCTTTTTTTAAATAAGAACCAGTAAATTTGGCCAAGGCTCATTGTTTTTAAAATGTTCTTATTTCTATGTATGTCTAAATCGAAGAAAAACTAAGCCAAAAGTGTTGCACTGTTTATGACTGTGTTGGAAAACGAATTCGGTCAATTTGTCCCTGCGAGTTTATCGTGGATTTGCCGACATTTTCCCCGAGACGATTTCCAGTGGTTATAAACTGCGAAGCATTTCTTGTTTATTCTTTAATGTTCAGTTAAAGATCGAAGTTCAGTAAATTTTCAGTAAAAGTTCAGTTTTAGCCATCGACCCCGAGCCTCAGCTTGTTCTTAAATTGTTCTTAAGTTTTGGTCAATCTGAGCCTCGTTGTTCTTATTTAAAAAAAGAGCGTGCATCAGTAGTTGACGCGTACTTGCACACGTGATCGTCATGGAGGCAACCAATTGCTTTTCGCCTTTGTGAGGATCATTTTCTTCATCTGAAGAGGGCAAGGCTACTGATGAAGACAGGGTTCGTCCAGGTCCTTAAAAATCTTAAAAGTCCTTAATTTTCACTTTCCAAAATTTGAGGCCTCAAAAGTCCTTAAATTTTACAAAAATCAGTCATGGTCCTTAAAAAGTCCTTAATTCTTGCTTTCTCTTTGTTATGATAATTCGATAAATCTCAACAATACCCGGGAAATGCATTTTCCAAGAATCTTGGCTCAAAAGGGCAGAGCTTACTGGGTGGCTTCAAGCAGTACCTGGAGATCCGTACAGCTCTTCTTGCAGTCTTTGCAACAATATTGTAAATAGTCATGTTTTAGGTCAGTTCTGGTAGTTGATGTCCCATGGCTTAGGTCCTCAAAAACCAATAATCTTACCTTAAAAAGTCCTAAAAAATTCCTTAGATTTTGCCATTGAGAAAAGCGGACGAACCTTGGAAGAGGACAAGAAAAGACTAGAAAATACAGAAAACGTGGGAGAGAAGAACAGCCGCCAGAACAAGATTAAACTTAACACGACGGTTCAAATCAAATTATTTTTAGAGCAAACTCTTTTGTTGCGTTTTTTTTGTCGGCCAATAGGGATGGTGCGGAGGAAAATAGGGTTGATATGGAGGCCAAGGTTCTATTAGTATTCACCATCTGCTCCGGAAGCTCTAAATCTGAGTTTAATGGTTTGCGAATTCTAAAAAACAGACAGTACATGAAACAGCTTTGGCTAATAGTGGCTGCAGATGAAAAAAAAAACCAATCCTTTTGTCTTGCACAATAAATTATTCTAGTCCTTCTGTTGGTAACATGTTTTCAATGTTAGCTGTCCTTGTTCAAGCAGACTGATTCAAAATTTCAGGATATTGGTTCAAGTATCTGATAAATTCGATAAACGCTTAAAATTCAACTCAATCTTGAAGCTCTTTGGCTCGTGCGTTTGTGTGTGATGGCGCCGTTTATAAGAACCTCGCAGTCGGGAATGGCGCTCATCAACTTTTTTTTGGTTCTGGTAGTAAGTTGTTGGCATAGTCAAGGCTCAAAAAGTAATATTAGTTCATGACCCAGTCTTTAACGAATTGTTAATCGTGTTAGTTATCTTCACTGTAAAAAAAAAAATTTTAAAGGCGACATTTCCAGAAATAGCCCTTCGTCGGGGAAAAATCGCTCCTGGGCTCAGCATATATTTAGCTCACGATATTTTTGAAAGTATATTTGCGCATCGTTTATATTTAGATACAGATCTTGCAAACAAACACAACAGTTTTGACAACACCCAGTATTTAATCTTTGTTAGAATTATCATAGTTGTGAATGTTTGTTTTTTTTACTGACCCGGAAATAAATCTTGCTTATTTTATTAAACAAAGATATAAAATGTTAATGAACTGGATAAACAAATTAACCTAAAAATTTTCTTAATAGTTCAAAATTTTTATAGTGTAGATTTTGTCTAGTTACGATTCTGTAACACTGTAAATTAGAATTTCAGAAACGCAGTTGCAACTAGGAGTTTACAATTCTGAGGCAGATTTCGTGTATTGTGTTGCAATCTTGCTTCGCTGTGTACTAATTCCGAAACCCAGCTGCAAGCAGAAAGTATTTTTTTTCTCTAATTTTTTTTCTTTGCCTTAGATTAGCTCGTTAAGACATGAAAATAAAGTTTAAAGTATATGAAGCCTTCTTTAGGTGCAGAAATTGTATGCGAGTTTCAAAACTTGTTTTATCAAAATCTATTTTGCATTCGACTAAAGATACGCTCCGGCCTGCATGTCTAAACGGCAGGTTTTTTTATCTTTCATTGAATGTTGTCAGTCAAATATTTCGTGCAGTTTATAGTTCTGTTTGTTTCTTATTATAGAAGCAATAGCTGAGTCTCAGTTACATAAACATTTTATGTGCTTGCCACAAACAAGTAGCTTCTCTTCTTTTAAGAAGAAAGGAAAGGCAAATTAATATTTGTGAGAGGTTGTTGCGACTCGCTTATCATTTGAAAAAAGATGAGCACAATTAATACACAAGCTTGTAGTTAATCTTTGTCTTAAACTGGACGTTTTTTAGCCGTTAAGTTCAAGTTAATGTCTTTGAACTCAAGGTATTAAACGAAGATTGTTTATCGTCTAGGTTTTCCCAACGATGTCCCCAACTGATTTCTTCTTTTTGTGTTTTCTCTTAAACGCTCTGAATTTTTTTTTATTTGTGTCCTCACCACTGGTCTTGCATTGTTTCATCCGTCCACCATGAATGAAGGTGGAAGAAAGCTAAATATTTCGTGCCGGAAAACAGGTGTTATCGCTAATTCGTCATATCAACATAAGTCATATTTTTTGCAAAACAAACTTTTGAGGCATTACAGTTAAAACTGGACTATTAAATCTAAGGATATTGTTGATTTTTGATAGAAGAGTTCGGAACGAGACGTAAATAGGTGTACGCAATTCTTTATTTTGCAAAAAGCATTGTTGTGCGCGCACAAATGAGTTTTTGCCAAACAAACACAACAGAATTTGGCAAGTTAGTATAGTAAATATTAACGGGTGAGCAGCAGTGGAAAGCCAGTGTTAACATAAGTTTGACAAGTACTCTTGCTTAACTTGGGCTTTTAATGCAGTATGTTGATTTTCTGAGAAGGAGAAATGGTAGAAGCGATCGTGGCGGCGAATAAAACTTGGTTAACCGTAAGAGCAAGTTTGATATCGAATGTCATGGTCGAGATAAACCTGACATTTTCAAATGGAAACAGAGCTTGGATTGGGGGAAATAAAGTCTGTAGTCATTAGATCTGTATTGGAAACAACGATTATTTGAGGTGATAAGGATCTGTATTTAAGAATGTTGACGTTAACAAAGCTTTTTGAAAATTTGAAAGGATAAAAGTTGTGCATTTGCCATGGAAGAAAAGAATAAACACAAACGAAGTTTACCTGAAGGCTTGTCGTAAATTCTCTTGTGCTCCATGTGTTGTTTCGTTTTTGTTGCCTTCAAACTCTTGCATCATGTCAACAAACTCGCTGAAATCAATAACGCCTTCTTCATTCTTGTCGAATTTTTTCAACACGGTGGCAATTTCATCCTCTGTGACATCGCCGACGCCAGTGGCGCGGACAAGAGCTGGAAACTCGTTGACGCAGATTGTTCCGCTTGCGTCTTTATCAAATAAGTCGAAAACACATTTAAAGTTGCTCATCGAACTTTCTGGTTCTTCGCTAATAGTGGGAGAAAGCTCCATTTCGTTTGGTGTAGATATATTTCTCAGTACAGGTGTTTGGCAGATTTTTTATAATGTAGTTTGTGAGAAGCACAGTTTGAGAATACAAAATCAAAAAGGATATTGTTCTTGTAGACTTATAATCGACACGGCGACTACCAATAGCCTTTGAGGACGGAAATAGACCATCTCAAGCTGACAATTTCCTTTATCTCCAACATGGCTACGTAATTTATAAGCCTAATGTTCATATTGAATGTTTTTTTGAGCTTCATATTCGGACTGTTTATCAAGCTTTTAAAATTAAAACAGTTTAAAAGGAAATTGTTGCTTGATTTTTGTCTTAAATCGACAACCGTAGTTAAAATAGCAAAACTGGCCTATTGTTTCACGCTTGCGTTTTTAAAACCTATATGTCTTTAAACGATTTTGTCAAGAATATCGCAATAAATTGCTCTTTTTGTTTCTTTGTCAGTAACAATAGTTTCTCAGTTTATTCTTGTGTCGGTTGGTAAATTTATATTCGAATCTGATCTAGCTAGCTGTTTAAAAACAGCGTTAAACGGTTAAGTGTAAATTATTCTCGTGTCTGCACAGTTTCGATGTAGTTTTTGTCGACTTGTGCCATGCCTATAAGAATACTGAAGGCCGGTTTTCACTGCTCACTACTGATGTGCTGTTCAATGGTCTTTCCAAGAGTAGCAGGTGGAAAAGTGTTGATTAAAACGTATAAAAAGTAATCTTTGATTAGAACAGCTAACATGTAATTAAATCAACTCAGTATGCTTTTCTTTTTGATATCCCTACAACAAGGCATTTGATTGGCAACGAAGTTACTTTTATAATTGTCTTATTCATTATGGAAAATACATGGAATCACATGAGTTGTAATCCCTCATATGAAATGTGCGGTTTTTCCAACACAACTCAAAGAGTACTTATGTATGAACCTTTATTTTGCACAAACTGAAAATTGCTCGAAACGGCGGGTTTTCGGGCTTGCTCAGTATGTTTGTCAAGTACAGACTACAGGATTTGTGACAGAATACGAGTTTTCCGGTTCCATTTTAATTAAATTCTACATTATTTTTTCTTTTGAGAATAAGTGTTAGCGCTTTGCCCCTTGAACTGCATTTCAGTTATAACCATGAACTGATAGAATTTAGTTATATCTTCTCGTAAGAACTTTTTCCCAGCCTGTCACAAATCAATTTGATACCGACACACGTTTGCAAACTTTCGTTACTTTGCGCTATAGAACTAAACGCTTTTTCTTATAAGAACAGCTTTATAAGAACAACGAGGCTCAGACTGGTCAAAAATTAAGAACATATCAAGAACAAGCTGAGGCTCGGGGCTCGATTAAGCAGTTTTTTAGCTTGACAAAAAATGATTCGCACTTTTTTCTTTTTAATCATTAATATTGCTTCAAATTAAACACTCTGAAGGTTGTTCCTTACCATCGTTGTAAACATGCATGTCCTGGGATAGTCACTGGAAAATGAATCAGGGGATGAATTGATCAAGAATACACTCGCCAAGCAATCTGTTTTCAATTACATGTATTACAGTACCTTATAGACTTAGTTTTCTTTCCGATTTGAACCACAATAAGAACAAATTAAGAACAAATCGCCAAAACATTAATTAAAGCGTGTACTGGATAAAACGGTTCATCCTTTCTATGTAAGATTTTATAAGAACGTCGGGCTGCAAATAGGCAAAAAATTAAGAACGTACTAAGAACACACCCGAGGAATGGCCGGGAACTTGATTTTGTTACTGATTACGGTACAAAATCATGGGCTCATTCACTTGATTTCTTTATAGTTTTAAGCGTCCGGAACGTTTGCGTTTGGAAAACAAGATTTTTGTATAAGAACCGTTATTGTATAAAGTTGTTCTAAAAAACAAAAAGCAGGTACAGTACTCAAAATACTTCAGTCAGCATATTAAGAACACTTTTTAAAATAGCAATTGAAGCTGTAAACCTCCAAATTTTTAAATGGGCCTACAAAGGGTTTTGGGCGACAGGCGACAGACAATTGTCAAAGCGCCGACAAGCAACACAAATTATTGGGAAAAATGCGACCAGAGACGTAATATCGGGGAAGGAACATTTTTTTTCAGCTGCATTATCTATACAAATCTTCGTACGTCATTGAACTGTTCAATGTCACCAATGAATCGTGAAGAAAAACTTCCGCCCTGCATGGCTACTTCAGTAAGTCGGCTCCTCTGTTATCTGTGAACGGTGTGCTCTCTAGACTCAATCAGCAAAATGCCGCCTTTTTTGTGTTTTTCGTTCTTCTAAACGCTTCCGAGAAGTTTGACTTTCGCTTATTTGATCTTTTCATTTTCTCTTAGCCTGAGGTGTATTTTTTGGATGCTTTCTTAGAGTTCTAAAGTCTCTTGAAACCATCGCAAAGGGGCTTGCCAGCTCAAAAACGTAAACCTCCTCAAGGTATTTTAAATTGTTTAAATAGGTTGGAAGGGGGAGGCGCAGATAACATTAGAGTAGGTGTAGTTAGCACTAGAAATGAAGTGATGAACGACATGGATTGTGCGATGGACGGTAGGGATGAAGCGATGGACAACAGGGAAGGTGCGATTGACTGTAGGGGTGAAGCGATGGACAACAGGGATGTTGCGGTGGACGGTAGGGGTGAAGCGATGAACGACAGGGATGGTGCGATGGACGGTAGGGGTGAAGCGATGGACAACAGGGATGATGCGGTGGACGGTAGGGGTGAAGTGATAAACGACAGGGATGGTGCGGTGGACGGTAGAGGTGAAGCGATGAACGACAGGGATGGTGCGGTGGACGGTAGGGGTGAAGCGATCGACAACAGGGATGGTGCGGTGGACGGTAGGGGTGAAGTGATGAACGACAGGGATGTTTTGGTGGACGGTAGGGGTGAAGTGATGAAAGATAGGGATGGTGCGGTGGACGGTAGGGGTGAAGTGATGAACGACAGGGATGTTGCGGTGGATGGTAGGGGTGAAGTGATAAACGACAGAGTTGTTGCGGTGGACGGTAGGGGTGAAGCGATCGACAACAGAGATGTTGCGGTTGACGGTAGGGGTGAAGTGATGAACGACAGGGATGTTGCGGTGGACGGTAGGGGTGAAGTGATGAACGACAGGGATGTTGTGGTGGACGATTGGGGTGAAGTGATGAACGACAGGGATGTTGCGGTGGACGGTAGAGGTGAAGCGATCGACTACAGGGATGTTGCGGTGGACGATTGGGGTGAAGTGATGAACGACAGGGATGTTGCGGTGGACGGTAGGGGTGAAGCGATGAACATAAGGGATGGTAAGATGGACGGTAGCGGTGAAGTGATGAACGGCAGGGATGGTAAGATGGACGGTAGGGGCTGAAGTGATGAACGACAGGGATGTTGCGGTGGACGGTAGGGGTGAAGCGATGAACATAAGGGATGGTAAGATGAACGGTAGGGGTGAAGCAATCGACGATAGAGATGGTGCGGTGGAAGGTAGGAGTCAAGCGACGGACAATAGAGATGGTGCGGTTGACGGTAGGAGTGAAGCGATGAACGACAGGGATGGCGCGGTTGACGGTAGGAATGAAGCGACGAACACAAGGGATGGTGCGGATTGAAGTAGGGTTGATGTGGGTGGACGGTAGGGTGAAGTAGGGTTGATGTGGTTGGACGTTACAGGGTTGAAGTAGGGTTGATGTGGGTGGACGGTAGGAGTCAAGCAAAGGACGATAGGGATGGTGCCGTGGATGAAGAGAAGGAAAACGTCATGAATTACAAATTTTAAGTTTTTGTGTTTTCGCATTTGAAGGAGACTTTTGCTTCCATGGCTGATTTGATCGGTTTGAAAAAAAAAATTTTAGGTTACAGAACTTTGTATGAAGTACTAAAAACACACGAGAATTTATGCCAAGTGCTAGTATTTTATTAATGCAATCATAGTTTTTCTAAAACCGAAGAAATTAACTGTTGCTTATAGTAGATAAAAAAGCAAAACTTTCTTGCACGCAACAAAGAATCAGTTTTTGATGTCGGTTGCCTCGGACTGTTCGTTGTCTTCCGCCTGTGGTGCTGGATCGTAACGTGGCTAAAATGCAAAGAGAAAGAAGACGAACTTAGGTAAGAGATCAACACAAGATTACACAAACCTACAACACTGGGATGTAGTACATGTCTAACACCACAGGAAGCCCAGGAAAACAGTTAATATAAAAAGTACATTATAGTGCTGTAGTGAATGACTTACATCACAGGAAGCCCAGACTAACAGATAAAGTTAAAAGACGTTGCGATGCTGTAGTGAATAACTAGAACCACAAGAAGCCCAAGCTAACAAGTAACAAAATATTATACATTGTATTACTATTTGTACTGTATTGAATGCCTACTACCACAGGAAAGCCAGGATATAAACAGGTAAAATAGAGCAATAAAATAACGTTGCAACACAGGCAGAGAACCCCCCCCCCCCAACATCTCCCACAGCAATCCTCTGACCAAACTAGACTAATTTACTTCGCTTCTTTTGTTACATCCTGGCACTGTGTTGTCGGTTAATAAAATTTCAAGAGGGAAAAGGGACTTGTTTTCTTAAATTAGGCTTTTTCTGGGCCCTTTAAATCGCCGAAGCTGGGTTGTTTAAAGGCTGGCTGGGTTAAGCGGAAATTCAAACAGTGATTTCTTCTTTGAGGTTTCACGAATAAACTTTGTCATTTCGATAAACAAAGTTCAAATTATTGAATTTTTTACGATTGAAAACAAGTTTTGACCCCGCGTTACTGCTAAAAGGCCTTTGAACAACCATAGATCTACCTGGACCTTATCACGATTTTCACTGTAGTATAAGAGGAATTTGACAGATACTGGATTACACAGTTCTTAGTGATACCGTCGAACTTTAGCAACACCATAGTACACAACTTGAACAAATGCTGCGGCTTTCGAAGGCTGATCGTATTTTAGACCACAACAGCAATGAAGAGAACTAACTTGTTCGACAATCGACACACGCTGCACACACAATCGTTGGATCAGCGTTACCTTTATCCCGCTAAAAACGGTTTCGTATAAACTAAAAATATTCTAACTTTAAAATCACTGCTTGAAAACCTACAAAGTGACGATTCGCTTTCTTTGTCTTTACAAGTAGGTTTTGAAAATGTTCATTGCTTCAACAAAGTCAGAAAATTGTAATTTTGTTGACATTTTTTAACTTTGATTTTTAAAAATTTAGAATGCTAAGAGTTAGATTTCAGTTTCTTTATACCTCGTCACCCAACACAGTAGCGACGCCTCTCCACTTTTCATAGTGACCTCTCCACTTTTGGACGCGATCCTTCCATTTCTTCACGTGCCCTCCAATTTTCCTTACACCTCTTACCACTTTTCGAACCCATCCTCCTCTACGGCGCTTTCGACGACGTCGACGTCTGCCAAAGAGAGGGCTTGGCCTGGCCTTGGGTATAGGTACGGGATCTTCATACATTTCACGTTCACTCTCGACCTGAGTCTCTTCACTAAACATTAGAAAATCGTGTTATAACATATACAGTTGTCAAATGCAATGATTCAGTTTTTCTGTAAGCTAAAAGTTGTTCTGTTATCATAATTAGCACTTTGTTGGGATAGTGACGATAATAACATTGATGACCATGATAATGAAGATAATTATGATGATGATATTTAATAATGACGATGATAATGATGGTGGTGATGACAACTTATTTATTCAAATAGGGTGCGTAGTTACAGTAAAAATCGTATTTTCCTTTACGGCCCTATGCTGAAGCTAAAGCTAAAGCTAAATCCTTTCTCGAGCCTACTTGCCCATTAGGGCGGCGCTTAGTATTTCCATAGTGTTAAGCAGTTGAGAGTTTTTGACTCCCCCTGGACAGGACACTAATCCATCGCAGTTTAGCCCCCAGCAGAATTGGTACTCATTTATACAACTGAGTCGACTGGAACAAAGTCAGGTAAGGTGCCTTCCTTGTTCAAGGACACAACACAGTGGTCTGGCCGGGGCTCGAACTGGCGACCTTAGGATTACGAGTCGAACACGCTAACCGCTCGGCCACTCCGCCGCCGCCTGAAACTAAACTATTTATGATAATGATAATGATATATGATATACATATATACATATCATCGGTTGGCGTGTGTACCCTAGGGTAGGGTCGCGAGTTCGGGTCCCGATAATATAACCTTACCCAACTTTTATAAACAAATAACTGCTGTAACTTGTGCAAGCACTTGCAATGGATTAGTGTCCTGTCCAGGGGGGTCAAAGACTCTCATTTCCTTACCACTACAGAAACCGGAGCTGAGATAAGTATAAGCTATGATAAGGATACAAGACACACTAGTCGTTTGGCCACTTCAACCTACCTATCCGTGTGTATATCTAACTATACCACCTTATCTATATGTAGAATATATCTACCTATCAACAAACCAACTCTATCTACCTATATAAGTATTTACCAAAGCGACCAATATCCATTTTCGCGCGCTCTGATTGGCTCCCATATCTCGCAATATCTACGACTATTAACTGATTTTGAGGCGGTAGTCAAAATAGCGTCGCGTTACCCGTTAGTTATAGACGCGGAAATGATTGCTTTAAACTAAGAACCATTCCAGAAAACATGAAGAGGACAACAAGATTTGGCTTTTTGGTTTTAATGGTTAGGACAACATTGGGGGTCCCGTTGGTGGAGTCAATCTCCGTGGGATACTCCTGCCATTTGTGGCAAATATTGTAAATAAATAAATAAATAAATAAATAAACATTTTTCTTTCAAAATTTTCTTTTTAAAAACCACGACATTTCTACAAGAAACCCTGAAGAATGTAAACGAAACTCAAATGTACACGAAGCGCGCGTGCTAGAAATAGGCGCTGATAAATACTAAAACAACTATCCCCCTCTGGGTCGGTGTTTAGCTCTAGATATATACCTCGACGCTTCGCCTCTCGGTACATATCCACCGCTATTCACCTCCGCTTCTGGGGATAGTTGTTAAATACTTACAAACCAATTTCCTACCTATCTATCTACCTACAAACATACTTACCATGCTTCACACTTGGCTATTTTTTTTTTACCAATCTACCTTTAAATAACCCGTGTACAGATAAAACCTAAATCAGCTAAAACCTTTTGAAAATATAAAACAATGTATGAATGACGTCATGGATAAATAGTGAGCTTAGCGACCTTGTAACCTCAAACCCAGGCTCTTCAACCATTCTTAAAACAGGACAAGACAATTTACTAGTCGGTTGTGAGTGCAGCATTTAGCCTGTTCTCGTCCATTCCTCAAACAAGACAGAAATTTGCTAGTCGATTGTGAAAATTTTTGAATTTTTGAAACTATCACCTACATACTTTTCTAAGAGGTTTGTCAACCAAAGTGTTCTCATGCATACGTGTCTTCTAGTCGCTCAATTCTAAATTAAGTTTGATAGGTCAACTACAAATTCTACCCTAGAATTACAGGCTAGATACGTTAGTACCTCGCAACAGGTTGGGGTTTATTTTCGTCTTTGATCAGTTTTGTTTCTGCATCATTTTCTCCAGCTGCAAGTTCATGCTTTCTCTCCTCCTCCACTGCATCTTCAAGATCGTCCACGAGCTCGTCCTCCTGTTGTGATTGCACTTTCCTTGAACAGAACGAGAAAGCGGTTTTCAGATTGGTATTGTAAATGTGTTAAATTATAGCAGTGTTTGACTGGAAACCAAATCAATGACAAAGCCACTGCAAACTTTTCACTTTACACGCTTTTTGAAAATATGGTTTCTGCCTTTAAAAAAATCCAAATGTAAATCTCTAGTTCAAACGCGCGGTTGTTTATTTCGCGCCTTTTTTCAGTTCAGCGTCGGATGAGCGCAATGCCTCCCGCCTGTTACAAGTTATGGTAAGTCAATCGACTGGTTGTTAGCTGAATTGCTCTATGAACCTGCAAACTTTTAAAATGTCGGCGGGCCACCTCGAATCCAGTTTTCACAATATAAGCATTCGAATCTTGTAGTTCAGTTTCTTTTTGGGTAAGGCTCTGAAACAGAACTGTTAAAAACCAAAAAGACAGCTCTTCACTTTCGACTAGATAACGCATTGCTCTGTCCTAGTAATCAGCTCACACTCACAATAATTTCAAAACTAGACGCAAATTGAAAATGTAAAATCTTAAACTCAATCCTTAAATTATTTCTCTTCTGCCATATGGACGTTATAGTAAAGGCTAGGCGCTCGGAGACCATTAACTGATAAAACCTGCACGTCACCCAACCGGCTCCGACTTTCCTCAAGGGTATACGTAGCTATACAAAAATCCATGCAGAAATTCGACGTTCTTACAAAAGAGTTCACACAAACTAAGCATAAACTAGTTACCATTTTTTAGAAGAAGGATCTCGTTGAAACTCGTTCATTAATTGGTCATTTTCCGAAGCTAGGCGTGCAGTTTCTTCACTCAGACACTCGGAAGCAATGAGCAAAACACAGAATACTGCAGTCAAGAAGAGGAACCTCATTTTCGATTAGCCCTTTCTGCTGAGCTTGCCGGCTCTGTTATCAATCAACTAACGAACAGCTACTTTTATACCACTCGATACAGCATCGTCTCATCTGCATGCAAAGGTTTCTCACAGCCAGTATCGCAGCATTTTAAAAAATGTTCGCTTTCGAAACATGTATATTAACCTTGATCGACTGCCACTCTTGTTTTGTCAATAATAGAAAACTAAGTGTTTTAAATAATCGCCAAGTATTATTCTCTGTTTAATTTTCAAACGAGAAGAAATTGTTGTTGTAATCAAGTTCAATAAATCAGACTTTTAAAATAATAAGCCATGGGTGGACTGTTTAATAAACACTTAAGATATGCTCAATATCTATTAATTTCTGCACGCTTGCACGAGCTGAAAAAAAATATCGAAATCAAAATATTCAGGGTACGAAACCAATAATATTGGTAAAGCTAAACCAAAATCACATTTTCTTGATAACGTAACATCCGTTTTTGTCCAAAATTGGTATAAAAATTTGTGGGACATAAACATATTTTGGTTTCTCTCATTAGCGGTCGAAACGTATTAAAAAAATTTTGAATGCTTTTGAAAACGTCCCAATATTTTGATGTTGAAATATATCAATTGTTTTATCATGATTTGTGACGGATTAAACACGACACGCAACGCATGTTTTGACAACACTTCGGGGCTCTTCATCGGATTGTTTGTTTGGTTCAGAAACCCTGACCTTTTTTTCACGCTTCAATCGTGTTTTTGAGTTCCGCTGGCACCACAAAAGCCTTAGTCTCTCGCGCATCCAGTCAAAAAACTGAAAAATCGCCTTCGATCGGGCTTGTGTAAACCAGTCGCAGGCCTCAGTTGGCCACAGGCTTACCAAACCGGCCGAAGTGTGTGTTTCCGTTCACGCAGTTGAGCTCTCTTGCGGTTGGTAAGTATTGTCCTCGTAACCTTCTCCCGCATTACATATCCACTTAGTTAAATGAAGGTCACATGCAGCAAACGGTCGTTGCTTTGTGGTGCGTTCATATTCAGAGCTGGGTGAATTAGTTGTGGATCTGGGGGAGTTTTAAGAATGGTTTTCGGGATCGGGCTGCAGGAGAGCGAGTTGGTTACTGACAAACCCTGAACGGAAACTTTCTCGTGCGAAGGACCCACCGGCTATAAGAGAAGCGATGTGGGCTCTTGGGACGAGAATGCTTGGCTAACAAGGCATCAATTTTTCTTAAGCTACGTGTTCTATGAAATCACTCTTTAGCCCAAACCAACATTTGACCAAGACACAAATTTATTTAGAGTTGCTTTGTTTATTTGAACGACAAGAGCATGATTTGAAGAACTAAAGGATTAAGTCGTTTTAATACTAAAAGGTTACCAACTCAGTTTTGGCTATTTTTTACAAAGGAACGGGAGGGTTGCAGCTAAGGAGGGAAGAGCCGTTGATAATGAGGCCGGCCGACTGGCAGAAAAAGTTGATCAGGGGATTGGGTTTTAAGAAGGCCTTAACTGGGGGAAAATTCTTTATGCGTGTTGGCTTGATCGATTGCAGCAACACGTCTCTTGGCCGTTCAGGGTGCATGCCCTGTCACCCTTGTATTTGTATACAGTTCTCTTGTTGTACTTTGTATCGTACTGGCAAAGTCAATAAACTTAAACAAGTTAATGTAATAAAATCTTTAAAACCATATACTGGACTTAACGTGGAATACGTGACATGTCAGATTCGCCCTGAAGAAGCTCGTGTGATACGAACGAAACGTGGTCAGCTACTGTTTAAGCTGTTGACTTTAGTATATATACTGCTCTTTTAAACTTGCTAGGTTCAGTACATCACAAATTAAATTGGTACTTTGTATTACACGCTTTTTTTATAAATAAAAACAACTTTAAAAAACGAGGCTCAGATTGACCAAAATTGAAGAACAATTTAAGAACAAAATGAGGCTGAATAACACAGAATGAACAAGAAATGATTCGCAGTTTTTGATCACTGTGGGAAAACGACTTAGCGAATCCATAATAATATAAAGCCGCGGGGATGAATTGATCATAATTTGTTTTCTAATATGCATTATGTTTTGTAAGACCTTAGACTTATTTTTTATTCGATTTTTAAACCACACATAGAAGTAAAAACAATTTAAGAACAACTTTTGAGCTGGAGTCACAACCAAAAAATTAAGAATAATGAGCCCGGCTTGTACGGAGCCCGCTAAGGGCCATAGCAATTATTTTTTATCTCGACATTTATCTCGACATTTATCTTGACATTTATCGTGACATTTATCTCGACATTTATCATGACATTTATCGTGACATTTATCTCGACATTTATCTTGACATTTATCTCGACATTTCATATTTGACGGTAAAGAAACACCGGAGACGAAGATGGAAGCAAGGAATGATTTAATCGAGTTTTATTTTAATCTGGGATACAAACAACAAGAAATTCTTGCTTGTCTTCTTCTAATACATGGTCAAAAACTGAGCTTTCGACAGTTAAAACGGGTACTTGCCAAAAAAGGTCTATCGAGGCGCAACAATGCAACCGATCTTCAAACTGTGGTTGACCATATCCAGCAAGAACTTCAGCTCAGTGCAAGTGATATTGGATACCGTACAATGTGGCAAAAACTTGCTCTTGAATATGGCTTGCCAGTCCCAAAAGAAACAGTGAGGCAT
>JAOBAT010105368.1:0-15292 GCA_026413305.1 Hydrozoanthus tunicans
CAATTTTTTACTCGTTTCAGTTCACTAGCAACAACACTAACCTTAAAGGGTGCCCTTACTAATGCAAGTTTTTACTCGTTTCAGTTCACTAGCAACAACACTAACCTTAAAGGGTGCCCTTACTAATGCAATTTTTTACTCGTTTCAGTTCACTAGCAACAACACTAACCTTAAAGGGTCCCACTTCTTTACCTTTTTTAGGGTGTGAGGGGGTGGGGTTGGGGAGGGGCGTGGGCTACTGCAACATTTCAGAAAGCTAAATGAAAAAGTGGCACATCCGCATCAGGACTATGCTCTATGATCTTTTAGAACCCTTTCAGTTCCAGTAATTTATCAACGTCTAACTTCTCCTTGCATAGCACATTCAAAATAAGACATTTGGTACTGAGAGAAAATGAGAATTGATAAAACAAACTGTTGAAGATGAAAAGTAAAATTCTCTCAAACTCATTTTCTGAAAAGAATAAGTTTTAGTTGGAGGAACTTAATTTACCCATACAACTGGGACTGAAAGGGTTAACCGCTCTAGATAGAGGGTTTACCAATACAACTAGGACTGAAAGGGTTAACCACTCTAGATTTGAGGATTTACGAATGCAACTGGGACTGAAAGATTTAACCACTCTAGATAGAGGGTTTACCAATACAGCTGGGACTGAAAGGGTTAACCACTCTAGATAGAGGGTTTACCAATACAGCTGGGACTGAAAGGGTTAACCACTCTAGATAGGGGGTTTACCAATACAGCTGGGACTGAAAGATTTAACCACTCTAGATAGAGGGTTTACCAATACAGCTGGGACTGAAAGGGTTAACCACTCTAGATAGGGGGTTTACCAATACAGCTGGGACTGAAAGATTTAACCACTCTAGATAGAGGGTTTACCAATACAACTAGGACTGAATAGGTTGACCACTATGTTGGAGATTTCCCAAAACAACAGGGACTGAAAGGGAAAAATAAAAAGTTTACCAAAGTTTAGAAGCTAATTTCCCCAAGAAATTCATAACTTCGAGCATGTATCTTCTACTTATCAATACTTCCAACACGAGTAAGTAACTATTCTGTATTCTCCCCCTCCCTCTGCTCGTCCAGAACAAGGGCCTGAGAGGTTTAAGGCTAATGTAACTGACGAAATACATTGGTTAGTTCTCTAATTAGATTGACAGGACCAAAATTCTTTTTGACAAATTTTGGCTTTATCGTTATCTTTATTTTTTCATAGCCACTTTAAACTTTGCGCTTCCAACGCAAACCACAAACAAAAAAAAATGTAACTCTTGTAGTCGAGGTATTATCATGAATACGTAGTCACTGATAATTTATCTGCTTTCTAAACACAACATATTCTTAACTCTCTGCATATCCTCACATTTTTCAAATAAATAAAAAATCGACAAGATTCAGTTACTAATATGATTTTTTGACAATTCTAATTCTTAAAATTTTCTTGCTGATTAAAAACTCTTGTATATAATCATTGTTCAATGGCTCTTGCTGTGCAAGACAAGTCATAGATTTTTTTCCTCTTAAAAACTTTGTTTTCACGAACTGTAAGATCAGTTCTTTACCTTGGACTGGATTACCTCGAACTGTGAAAATATTTTCACTCAAGGTTTTGTGATTCTTTTATTTTCTATTTTTTTTTTGTGAGATTGTTCTCACTTCTGTTCCTATTTCTCAGTTTTCAACTTTAACCTTTTTGTATTTCTTAAATTTAGTAGAAATAGACAACTGTAGTAACTAAGTCGCGGCGTAAGTGCGCACAGAAGCGGATCACTGCGAAAACATGATACAAAGCACCACTGTATTATAGCCATTCCCAAATAAGCAGCAGGACGAGCTTGTTCAAAGGATTGGTTGTACTCAAAGACAGAAGGCCGTTCTTCTTGCTTTCGATTAACTAATGTTAATCATAATGCAGCTGTGAGATAAAAAACAACGGTTGCGCTAGAACTTTTCTGTTCAATTATAAATATATACTTCATTATAAGAAAGAAAGTTAATACGAAACAGTGCGTTTTTAAAATATTTAGCACAAGTTCGGCGGTGAGCTTATTGGACATTATTTTTGGCAAGTGGAGTTTCAAATCCAAACCTCCACCTCACTCTAGTATCTACGGTATTTTTCGTAAACATCCGTGCAGTATGAAGTGATCGACCTTCCACACTCCAAAATTGTTGTGTGTTTTGCCATGTTGGCCGGTGTTCGATAAGCTTCACGGGGAGACACTCAGACATCAGAAGTGTATACAAATAAGCTACGCATAACGAAGTGTTAAAATGATGAATCTGGCTCCTCTTGGGTTCGTTCAATAATGTACCTCCTCTCCTTTGGTGGAAGCTCTGGCTTTAAAGATCGCAAAGTCATTGGCGCTCTCTGTGGGTGTATTCTCGGCACATCATACACGTGATGCATAGTTTTAGGAAGGACGTCCGAGTGAGGTCTCGACAAGGAATTTCTTTCTAACGTGCCCGTGCGTCTTTGTTTTATCGGAGTGGAGTTACTTCTATTGTTTCCACGGTGACTCCTACGTTTGAAGGAAGCCTTAAACCGCTTAAAATGGCCTTTAACCCCCCCTTCATGGGAGTGTGCGTTCTCGCCTTCGCCCACACATGATCCGTCCTCGTCCTGAATTCGGGTGATCGCGAGTATGTGTAACGGATTTGTAGTCCAGGTTGTCTCTAAAACGTTGTGTGGGCATTTTTCATCCAATGGTGGTGTCTCCATCAGCGTCGGAAGTGGCGAATTGGATGGAACAGGGGGAGGAGGGAGGACTTGAGGTAAGGATTGTAGTAGTGGTGGTGGGGGCGGAGCCAGTTGCAGCTCAATATCGTAAAAAGCATAGTTTGGCCTCTCTTCCATCTTGCTTTCTATATCTTGTGATTTTCTTTTTTTTCTAAAATCATAGCAATTAACAGGTAAGCAAGTAAGAAAAGTAAGTAAGTAACCAAGTAACTAAGTAAGTAATTAAGTAAGTAAGTAATTAAGTAAGTAGGTAGGTAAGTAAGTAAGTAAGTAAGTAAGTAATTAAGTAATTGAGTAAGTAAGTAAGTAAGTAATTCGGTAAGTAATAAGTAAGTAAGTATGTAATTAGGTAAGTAGGTAAGTAAGTGAGTAATTAAGTAAGTAAGTAAGTAAGTAAGTAAGTGGGTAGGTAAGTAAGAAAGTAAGTAATCAGTAAGAAAGTAAGTAAGTAAGTAAGTAAGTAAGTAGGTAGGTAAGTAGGTAAGTAAGTAAGTACGTAAAAAGTAAATAAGTAATTTAGTAAGTGAGTAAGTAAGTAAACTGGTAAGTAAGTAAGTAGGTAAGTAAGTAAGTAAGTAATTATGTAAGTAATTAATTAAGTAAGTAAGTAATTTGGTAAGTAAGTAAGTAAGTCGGTAAGTAAGTAAGTAAGTTGGTAGGTAAGGAAGTAAGTAGGTAAGTAAGTAAGTAAATTAGTAAATAATAAGTAATTAATTTAGTAAGTAAGTAAGTAAGTAAGTAAATAAGTAGGTAGGTAGGTAAGTATGTAAGTACGTAAAAAGTAAGTAAGTAATTTAGTAAGTAAGTAAGTAAGTAATTAAATAAGTAACCAAGTAAGTAAGTAAGTAAGTAAGTAAATAAGTAAGTAATTAAGTAAGTAACCAAGCAAGTAAGTAAGTAAACTGGTAAGTAAGTAAGTGAGTAAGTAGATAAGTAAGTAAGTACGTAATTAAGTAAGTAAGTTGGTAAGTAAGTAAGTAAGTAAGTCGGTAAGTTAGTAAGTAAGTAAGTTGGTAAGTAAGGAAGTAAGTAGGTAAGTAAGTAAGTAAGTTGGTAAGTCAGTAAGTAAGTAAGTAAATAAGTAAGTAATAAGTAATTAAGTTGGTAAGTAAGTAATTAAGTAAGTAAGCAAGCAAGTTGGTAAGTAAGTGAGTAAGTAGGTAAGTTAGTAAGTAAGTAACAAGTAAGTAATTAAGTAAGTAAGTTGGTAAGTAAGAAAGTAAGTAAGTAAGTAAGTTGGTAAGTAAGTAAGTAAGTTGGTAAGTAAGTAAGTAAGTTGTTAAGTAAGTAATAAGTAAGTAAGTAAGTTTAGTTAACTAAGCTAATAAAGAAAGTGAATGATTAATAAGTCTTTTACATAGTTGAATTGGTATTGGTATGCAGTTTGAGCTTTTTTAAAAGTACCAAACGAGTGCGAATTAAGTTCAAAACTGAGCGAAAGATTTGATTGATTATTCTTTGGTGTTGTACATAAGAAAATTGCAGGGCAAGTTACGCACGCAAATCGGGCCAGTGACACGTTACGTGTTTCACACCCATTGGTTCTTTTAGTCTTTCATTGTTGTTAGCCAATAAGCGGCAATAATTTTTTGAATAAACTTCGCTGAATTTAAATTTCTTTGCAGTGAAGTGATTAGTCAAGTTTTAAAAATCGACATTACAGTCAGTTAATCGGAATCAAGAAGATTTGATGCTTGCATTATTAGTCTAGGTTAGTATACGGCTTTTGAGTTCAATTTGAACAAACTTGCACGAGTGGCTTTTTTGAAAAGTAACAAAATTTCTCGATACCTGCTCTCCGCTAACTATGTATGCTATTTCTCATAAAAATTTCGGATCAGTACACCTCTAAGATTTGATAAACAAACAGTAACAAACAAAGGTCTTTCTAGCAAGTTCATTTTCCCTTACCTTACGAGAAAAAGCATGGCTGTTATGGCAACAAGGAGACAAACAATGGCTGCCACAGTCCCTGCGGCTATTACAACTGTTAGGTCTCTCTTTACTTTGTCAGAATTTTGTAGAGGAGCTCCCACGGTCTCCACCTTAAGTATCTTCACTCGCAACTCGCTTTCTATTGAACGTTTGCTTTGCAAAATTGCTTCTCTTACTATTGCTTTATCCAGTGCAATTGTTTGTTGGTCGCTATCGGGGTCTGACCCAAGTAGCTGTATTACAGCAAACCTCACTAGCCAACTGTTACCCAGGTCCTCCGGGTATCCATCAAATATTATGATGTCTTCGCTTCTGTATTTCGCTCCTGAAACATCTCTTTTGCTCCTAACAAGTTAATGAATTGAAGTCTATCATTGCTGGAAAACTCTTTGGTTCCGCCAAGTATGTCAACAAGAAATGTGCTATACTATTAAAAATTTTGAGCCAAATGAGATATGTTCAGTCTAGGCAAAAATCAACAGAAGGTACACAACAAAACTGCTAGACGAAAAGGGTTCTTAAGAATGAAAACACGAATTACGTGTTAAAATATACCCTAAATTCCAATGTTTTCAAGCTTTTAGCAATTCGTTAAAACAAACATAGTTACATGCACATCTTATCTTCGGATGCTTCAAATTTAAGAAAGTGTTTTCTTTTTTTCAACTCTTTGGGAGATAGGTTAAGATGGTCTTTGAGGGTTACATAATTTTAGTTGTTTATATCCGTCATAGGGTTGATAGTGATGATGGAATATTCTATTCATTCTATTCTATACAACTAGTTTGTTGAGTGATACCAACTGAGACGTAGAGGCATTGCAAGATTGGAGAACATACCTGGTACTTGTCTGGCATTTTTTTTTGCTGCAAAACTTGTTGAGTGCTTTTGCAATGACCATTTTGATGGCTGTACTATTCGGCTAAAAGAAAACAAAAATTTGAACGATTCTAAGAGAATTTAATGAAAAATTAGTAGGTATATATATAAGGGAAGAGGGAAGTCGGAACTTGGGTTAAGTGAAGAGGTTCTGCCTTTGCTAGTAAACCTGCAAGTGGTCAGTTTTTCGCGCCCTGTCGGACAAGGAGACCAAACCAAAGGTCTAACTGTAGTAAATCTCCCTGCATGCCTCCTATTGAGCAATATAAAAAGCACCTTCAGTACTTGTCTACAACAATTGGGTCTCCTGGTGCTTTGTTCTACAATTGGGGATGTGTCTAACTCTCGGAATGGATGAGTAATGTGAGTAACATGCTTGTTGCAAATTGGTTTTTAAACTAAATACTGCCGACCGAACAACCATTATGAAGAAAGTCCTTACAATAGCATTCTTAATAAAACCCTTGTACAAAAATCAATTACTCACTTTTGTTCCTGTGTTTTTAAAAGTCAAGTTGACTGCATCACGGAGTGCGGTTTCTAAGTTAAAATCAACGAGAACACAACTCAGAACTAAGTGACCTCGTAGTACTAGATAGATAAAAACAACCCAACAAGGTTAAAGAGAGCCTTTTTCCCGAAAATCATGGTTTACCGACTTTGTTCTGAAATTACTGAACTTACTATCCATATGAATCTCACGGACTCCATTTAATATCCTACTTTTTACCGAAACCAAAGATTGAATACAGTACTGAGTTTTGACTCAATTCTACTAACAACATTTCCACAATTCCCATTTTTGAATTGCAAGGACAAGTGTTTTTGTTTGACTTACGTAAGTGATAAGAAGGGACACGAACTAAATCATTTTTACTTCATTTTATTTTTTTCACATTTCCACATTTTACAGTATAACAACAAAGGAAATAAATTTATTTAGCTCAAGTATGAGTATAAAGTAAGTGATACAAAAGAAAACTGTATACAAATGACAATGAAGGAGATACTTAGTGTCTAAACAAACTGTAGGTTTTCTAGTTAGACACTATTCTTGTTTCGTTGCAAATTTTTTGGTAGGCTTGTAAAAGAACAAATAAAAAAAAAACAAATATAGTCTTCGAAGTACAAATCAAAACATTTCAACATATGAGCCAGCGGTAATCTAGCATCTCCTTTCCGTACAGTGACTAAGAACAATTTAGCTGTGCTTGACTGTTGTATATAAATAAATAACGATGTCTTACCTTTGTTCAGCTGACACAGACTACCAATGTAATCTCCTGGACACGAACACGATTGATCAGATCCTTTTGATGGCTCTTTTGCCAAAACTCCGCCGTTCAAACACGTTTTTCTTTTTGATTCTACATCAAGGAGAGAAATTCAAAATTAGTGAGACCTTGGCATTGACATCGGCTTACCGTAAGTCAAATGGACAAACAGACAGCCCAGGATTATTTCTCTCGTCTTTTGGTCAAACTAACAAACCGGACTGCAAAACATGTTTTTGTATTCACTATTTTCATACTTACATATACATACTTACATATACATGGTGTGGAGCATATTGAACACTTTTATGGGTTCGTCTTCAAAGAAAATTTTTATGTTTATACCTACCAATCCTTAAAAAAAATCACGTAAAATTTCCACAAGACTTCAAAAGTGCTGTCTATGAGCTAGTCAACTCTACTAAATATACGTGTAGCTTCTTTGTGTAAAGTCAAGCCTATCGACCATTGAATTCGCTCAACTTTGTTTTGAACTCACTTCTTCTCTGTTCTCTTTTTCGCTATCACTGTAAGATTCTTAGCCTTTTATGGGAAAATATGGAAAAAACAAACTAAAAGACATCTTACCTTTCTCTTTATCTGTATCACATTTGACTGCCGTCATTCCACGAGGATTGACGAATTTCCCGGGAACTATGAAAGTATCCTTCCCAGTGATCTTATTAATCTTATTAACACGGTAAACAGCCGTACCATTACTCCAATACAAGTACTTGCCAGACACCGCTATCCCATACGGACTTTGTACTGAGATATTTAAAACGACACTCCTTTTATTGCTGTTAAGTGACAATGCTTGGATTGCGTTACCGGACTGACTGGCCAAATATAGAACATTGCGTGACGGGTCCAGGGCCAAACTTGTGATTACCATGGTAGTGTTTAGAAGAATTTCTTTGTTTTTCCCGCTGATTTTCTGTCGTTCTAATCTCCGAAAATCTCCCTGGTTAGCCCAGTACAAATATCTGCGAGTTGAAGAATGAATTATAGTATAAGCAGTTTATTTTGTTTTTATGCTCTTCATATAATCATGAGCGGAGTTTTTTGTTTTTTAATCTTCTTCAAGAAACGTGAAGCAATTAAAATCGTTGGTTAGTGGAGGGTGAGGAAATTAAAGGACAAAAGAGAAAAATGTATACACTAAATTACAATAAAAATTTTTTTTCTATCACAATTTACTCAGCTGATAGAGGCTGTTTACAATTAGACTACGAGGTGGAGTCTTCTATATCAGCCAATCATCAACGAGACGCGATCGACGAGTTGAGTATCACAGTCATAGAAAACGATGATTAGTCTAATTGCTTCAGTAGAAACCAATTAGTATACTACCTCCACCTCCAACTAGTCTGCTGAGCATAGCTGCTTCATGGTGTAGCAGAAACGCCTGGTACAGCCTCGCTAATAATAATATTTCGAGAAGGGTTTGTACAAAATAATGCCTACTATATACAAAACTAGTCTGTTGTTTAATCAAAAATGTATTTAACTTTTTTGTGTTACCGAAAAGAGTTCTAAATATTGACAAGGCTAAGTGTTAGCGCGTTAACATAAAGCTCTAAGGATTGGAAGGCTGCAGAAAAACCAGTACAGTGAAAAACGCACTAAACTGTATAAATCTGTTTCTTTTTAGCTAATCAGTGTTGAAAGATAAAAAAACGATTAGTTTTTTATATATCATTTCAATGGCTAAATTACTTCACGGTACAAGGGAGTACGAGGGACAAGTGTCTCTCGGAATATTTCTTATACGTAACGACCGGTTTAAGGGTTTTGCGAAATCTTGTGTAACAATCGTTTCTTCCGTGATGCATTTATGCCCACGAGTGTTAGATTGCCTCGGACGGGAAGCAGGAATATTCCAGAAAAAAACAAAGTAACTCTACGCTTACGCATGCGTATGAAGAATATCTAAATTTAAAGGAATGCATTCGTTTGACAGTTATTCCGAGGTCGCCCGTTGAAATACGAGGTGGTAAATAGCCAAAGAGGTGCGTAGGGCCAAGTTGGCTGTAACAAAATCTCATATCCAAGGGGCGCGAATGGAATAATTATTTTATTCAATTTCAGGAGTTTTCAGACCTATAGATACTTGAAAAAGACAGCTTAAATCTGTACAGAATCATTTTAGGTTAGCAATCGGCTGCACAGCCAGTTTCCATATATGGTTCATTCGGTTTATGATCTGATAACCGAGATTGAGTGAACCAACCAGAACGCTTGAAAGGCAATATTCGAGGTTGGAAACTCAATAGTAATAGTTCATCAAATATAGCATAACTATTGTAAAGGATTGACGTTTTGCCCGCTTGGCTTATAGTTAGTAAATAAGAAGAAAAAACACTGGAACAGAAAGTGCTCTAAGGAAAAAGAATACGTATTAAGATCACTCAGTTCTGTCTTACACCAGCTGCAAACTTTTTATGAACTTGTTGCAAACTTGGCACTATCATCCATAAAATCTTGAAATAGAAGGAAAACATTTACCACGAGAAAAAAAGGGAAAAAACGAGAAAATAGAAAAACGAAACAAAAAATGAAAAACTTTTTTTTCTGTTTGCTTGAAAAATGAGTTGATGAAATTATCGTATAAAGGACTTAAACAGCCTGCCGCGTGTTTCTAGACAAAAACTGAACATACTATGACGAAGCAGAACACGAGAAAAGTGTTGAGAAGAAAAAAACGAGGCGAAGCCGAGTGTCTGCTACCTCATATAGCTTGTTCTATTTTTGTCTAGAAACAACCGCGAGGCTGTATTATACCTTTTATAAAATTACCTCTCCAGTCTACACAAAAAAATTATTTAACTGTTTTTATTGTGTTGTATGTCGTCTTACGGTGATTTCTAAAAAGTTGTAAAAAACGAAACTATAACCAATCAGAGACGCGCTATTTCGGATTTGTATTCCAAAACAAACTTCAAAATATACTCACCCGTTTTCTGAATCTACCACGACTTTACTCGGCTCAGAATCTCCGTCAATTTTAAACGTTGTTTTGTTGCTTCCATCTAAATTTGATGTTTCGATTATTCCTTTTTCAACATTTGTCCAAAATAGCTTTCGTCTCAGGTAGTCAACTGCAATTCCGTTAGATCTCGTCTCGTTCCGTACCGTTTCAAAGGTGCTGCCATTAAGAAATGCCCGGTATATTGACGAAGAATTTATGTCCGTCCAGTAAACACGGCGTTGTTGAGGATCAAAAGCTACGTCCTCGGGCTCTCTCACATGTGGCCGCCCAAGTACTAGTAAAGTACTCTCAGGAAGCGCCTTGACTATAGAACCTGTCCCAGGATCTGCTATGAGAAGCATGTCTGCAGCTGCATAGAAAAGAAACGTAACCGTATGTCAGTCTAAGCTTCGCAATGTGTAAAATGCTCAAGTCAACACTAATACATAAAGCAAGGCGAAGACAGTTTTTTCATTGTTTAAAACTGACTGCTGTCAAACTGAGCTCATTTTCCGGCGGCTCCATCAGTGGCACCTTTCGCCTTTGCATTTCAATTCAAGTTAACACAAAAGTGTTTAATTTAGCCATGACCAGTCAGTTACTCGAAGAACGAGAACACCAGGTCGCAAGTGTCGTGGTACAAAATGTATTCAAAACACTATGGTTTACACGTTGGTAGTAAAAACTTTAAAACAATTTTTTTTTGACAGAGTTTGAAAACGCATTTTATGATGAAAAGTGTTTGCATCAAAATTTCGGAACTTTAAATCTATGCAACGTTGGTATTGTGCATACTACAAGTTGGACCCTTTTGGTGCAGTTTGACTGGGTATGCGTAAATTCAGCTCAAGTAAGGAACAATTAATGAAGTTTAGTTATTCTATGAATTAAAAAAAATCTAGCAAAAAAGAGTTGGCACAAAAAGTTGCTTATTAAGGGAACGCTGAGCAAACTTTTTGACGTCTGGCTTGAATAGTACTTTTTTTAAAAACTAAAAACGTTTATATTTAATATTCACTACCCGACATCTAAAAATGTATTGATTTTCACTCATAGCAAGTATTTTACATAGTCCTTAAGAAAATCAAGATATACGTTTTTAATTCTTAATAATTTGCTAAGTTCAATGGTCTTTGGTAAAAACTAAACGTAGTTTTACCTTGTTTTGTTTAAATGCTTTTAGTTTCAAAAATAAAGATGTTTCCGCAACAAAAATGAAGCACCGAATAAATTCGCAATGTATTTTGGCTTAGACAGTGCATCAAAACAGGACGAATATAAGTAGTTTCACAAGTTGAGGTAGATTCTACTTATTTTATGTGCAGTATTTTCCTATATTAATTAAACTTTTAATAACGAACTGATTCGTCCATAGAAGCAGTAGACAGCAAGTCTGTCTAAACTCATGATTATGAAATCTACTTTCCATAACGAACTCGTTTCACTAGAACTAATTATAGATCTTTTACGAGTCAGTGAAGCTAGATAAAGAAGCAATAAAAATTATTTTCTTTGTTTTTTAAAACTCTTACTGACATCAAGATTAGATGGCATTTGCCATTTCATTGAAGTTTTATCGCTTAGTATTCGTTTGCAATATGCCATCATATTGCTGAAAATTGAACTTAATGTATTTTTACAAAAAATATGGGTAAACTATTCCTGTTGTGAAAAGAACACACATGCCCAATATTAATTGGGTAAGGAGAAGTTAGGCCAAATTTCAATGTTATGTAGAAAAGAGCGTCCGCACCAACTGCAAACCTTTAACATCATCGCGAAAAATGATTAAAACTCAGCTTTTAAACGAGCAACCCAGTGGAACAAATAACTAAAAAAAAAATTTGGTCTTTGAATAGTTATTACCATGCATGACAATGTGGATAGCCTAGTTTGTATCTTGGTAGCTAATGAACAGCTTCTGGTTAAAAAACAATTTTAAGTATATAATAACTAGGAACTGATTAGTGTTGATCGGGGCCCTCAACAACTCAGAATCTGTTGTTGAGTGTATATAGAATACTTACATATTAAAGTGATAAGATATTATGGTGTTATGATATGCATAGTCATACACGTACTCAAGGCAATATTCGTGGTTTCTAAAGAACGTATGACAAAAGCAAACTCTGAAAATCCTAGTTGTCGCTTGTTCCATAACTGTGCCAACATAACTTGTTAATTATTCTGGTAATTTTTCTTAGAAAACATACATGCTAAGTATAGTATCTTTGAGGCTTTTACGTGTCATGCAAATTAAAAATAGAAATTAGAAAAAAAAAAATCCTTTACGGTTTACACATATAAATGTTTTTCTGTAAAACTTAACGTTTCGGCCGCACTTATGGTGTCCTTCATCAGAATGAAGAAGAATTCATTTTTGAATTTCTATTTGCTGATTGTTTAAAACTTAAGCCAAGTTTGAGCCATCTTTCATGTCTGGACCTAAACGTTTCCATTTTTGATTGTGGTAAGCCAAGAGAGTTTATAGACCGATGCAAGACAGTTGATACCAATTTGTCAAAAATCTAAACCTGGCGCTTAAGAAATTATTCGAGGCTGATAAAGGTGAAAGCTCAATTTCCGCTATGCTCTTCTACTGTCATAAAGAGTTGGTCTTTCAAAAATATATAACTAGTGATCTCTCAAATTTAACTTTAAAATGTTATAAGCTTTACGCAGAAGAGTTGAAGTTCTGCGCTTCTGTAAAGCATTTGATTTTGTTTTTAGCTTGTACATTTGTTTGTGGTCGGTATTTATTGGATTATGTTAGTTTTGTTTTTACAAGGCATCTTTGGTGTTGAGAAAACGTCAATGCGTGTAGTTAGGTAATCGCTTTTTACAAACACTTTTGGGGACTTCAAAACCACCAGAAACGTTTGTCTAGTTTTATGATGACAAGAAAGCATTTTATAAAGGGCAAACAAGCATAGCGATAAACAAAAGCATAACAGATAATTTAAAATATAAATTTAAAAGCAAACCACTTCAAACTATGTACCAGTTTTTAAATATTTATATAAACACATAAATATATATGTTGCTTGCTACAACCAATTCAAAATCCCAACCTGGTATACATAAGTTTTGTCAAGTAAAGAACTGCGAGTGACTGTGCTTGTCAGCAGCACTAGGAGGCTGAAGGCACAAGTAAAGTCAACATGACCTTGCAAAGTTGTAATGAACACTTACCATACGATCCTCTGGTTAATAAACAAAAGGCGTAGATTTGCAAAACTTGTCTTGCCAACATTGTAGCTTCTACTCAGAAATACTAATTGGTTCTAGAAAGCAAAAACAAACACATTTTACACACATGCATCAAGCAAATTGTTCTCTGAAAAGAGGTTTTGGACTAACAGTTTGATGTTCCTCTGACGTAGATAGAAGAATCGAAAGATTCTTAAGGAAATGAACACAATTTACCCTTCAACTCCTTGTTGTTATGACGTGTTGTTTGTAAATACAGTTTACGATACGAAAACACTCCCATTCACTCGAGTCAGAGCTTATTTGAAAAACTGACGAGGGAAAAATGTGAAAATTACCTAATTACTTATCGGCATTGCTTAGAAATTTGAAAACTGTACTTAGTCGTGTTAAACAACCGCAGGAATATCCCTGAATTGCTGTTCAATATAGGCTTGCCGGCATGAACTTTGTTTCCATCGAATTTATTAATTCAAATGTTCTCAAAAGCGACAAAGCTCTTACGTTCATGAAGAAGGAAATGTGTAACCATTAAATCTTTGTGGTCGGAAGTTGGTAGAGTTTTGAATGCTGAAATCTGTAATCTTGCTTTTCTTCTTTTTATTAAACAAAAATAAGTCTTGTCACGTAAATAAAATCGTTTGAGGAAGCATGCATACGATTTCCAAAAAAATCTTGCGTCGGTCTACATGAAGAATATTATAAAGCCTTCTGTTGTCAGTCAGAAACCATTGCTTTTTTTTCACGGAAATTTCCATGAAACGCAAATTAAGTTTGTGCGTGGGAGATTCAACGATCGAACCAATTTGCTGTCATTGACCCCTTCGTTGATTGGAAACCAAGCGTAGAATTCAACCTGAAAGTTTAAAATACCCAAATCCAAGCAAAATAATATCTTTAGACACCATGATTTAACATCACTTTTTAGCTGTTGGTACAGAACAAGAGGGTCTTTCAGATCCACGACGACGAAAAGGCTTTGTAGGTTTATTGAAGAAGTAAACACCTGATGTCAAAAGACCGCCAAATAAGATAAAGTTTTAGGGATTCTTACTTTTGTAAACGAAGCTCCTGTCGTGCAACAGACTTGCTGTTGTTACAATTGAAGCTTGCTGTCAAATCTTCCAACGAACAAAGCTAAGAGTAAGTTGCTTGATAAAACTTTTCGAGTTTGAAATCGTTTGCGATATTCCGATACTGTTTCTTCTTCGATAATTATGATCCAAGAAACTGTATAATGCCTTCTTCAGTATGATCAAAGTTAAGGGAACTGTCTTGATGATCATCGACTCATCAGATTAGCAAAACTTCAATGATTTGAGTTGCATTTCGTTTCCTTACCAAGCCACATCCTTCATAGTTGAACATTTATATAGGTGATGTTAGATATTTCGTCGCGTGTCAGTTTGTGGAGCATAATTGTCTTCGTTTCTTTGTCAATTCCAATGAGTCTCTTTTGTTTCTCTCCCCCGCTTCGCAGCGTAATCACTTCAAACAAAATGTCGCTTTTTAAGGACAGAGCTCTGTATTATACGTTGAACAGTTTCCAGAAAGTGTACAAAAGAAATTAAACTCCTTCACAATTTGCACTTCAGCTTCGTTTATTGAAATCGAACAAATATTTGCTTTACCTGCCACAAAATAAAAATGATTGGTAGTTTAAACAATGTTAATGTTGGACCGGGGCATCAAGCCTTTTGTTCAAAATTATATATCCACAAAGTTTAAATGATTCTTATAAAACACGCAAAGATACACTGTGTGTTGATATTTGTTGTCTGATGCCATATTTAGGCATTGCGGCCAAAAGAATAGAAACGACGTCATCTACGTGTACAAGGAATTATTCAACCTGAAACCTTTTGAGTAAAATAGCGCAAAAAATCAATACTTTTGAAATACTGGTAGAAAAATAGATCGGAACCCTTTGAAATACAGCTTATATTTCTAGTATCTCTAAATAATTGAAGGGGGTCAGCGTTTTATTGTCGACACATACAAATACACTTTCATCACATTATTTTGGGGGTTAAAGCTAGCGGACCTTAAGACTTCCTGCCTTTCGATCACAAAAGTACTGAAGGAAGGAGAAATATCAACAAGTTGCAAGGAGCTCAAGATCAATACTAAATGATTCACTTATTACTGTGCATCATTTTCCTTTCACAGACAACAAACCAGGCCAGATGATTGATGTAGAGCCATAACAAGGCAGAAAAGGAGTTGCAGCAATGGACACTGTTTATTGCTTATTATTTGCACACGCAGGCATG
>JAOBAT010105379.1:0-15291 GCA_026413305.1 Hydrozoanthus tunicans
TTAAATATGTCACGTAAAAAATCTCTCTTAGATCTTATAGAAAGCAATATTGATGAAATTGATGTCAGAACGATAGATGATCCTTCCTTCTTTATTCATGACAAAGAAACGCAAATTTCGATTTACAAAGATCTAAAGCAATGCTTAATAATAAAAGGTAACCTTCTAATTAGTAGAACTGATTGTAGAAAATGCATCGAGGATCTTCTTTTCGTATTGTTTACTATGCAAGAAAAAATATCGTTAAAAGAAAAAAACGCAGCATAAAGTACTTAAACATATAGTACTATAATATAGTGCATGGAAAATAAACTCGACGGACGAAGAAATAATGGAAGAAAAAAAAATTTATACTAAAGAAGAACTTACGAAGCATAAAAGTGCGTACATGAAAAACACATCTTGGTATTGTGATATTTGTCAGAATGGCAAAAATTATTCCTTAGCAGGTAAATTTTGTCATTTAAAAACAAAGAAACACCAAATTCAAAAAGGATTGAGGTACTTTGAAAAAATGTTAGAAGAAGAACATTTTGATTGGGATTATTATACAAAGCTAGTACAAGAAGCATATGAAGAAGAAGAAGATTAATCTAAACTAATAATGCAGCAGATTCACTAATACGTCTTCTAAGTTGTAATCATTACCTTTCTATGGTAATCAAGAAATGTTACGTTTCTTTATTACTAATATTATTTAAGGACATTAAAACTGACTTAAAGGATAATCTATAGTAATTTATACATGTGGCTTAAAGAGAAGACGCATAAACATAGCATGAAGATGAAGAATCTTAATGAATTATCAAAAAAAGAATTAATCAAATTATTACTAAGTAAAGAAAAAAAGCTCAAATATGATCATATCTTAAAATGGAAAAAGCCAGAAAAGCTTAATTTCATTGATCTTACAAATACGGTGAAATGCTTATCTCTGAATAGAGTAAACATCAATAGAAGAAACGAATTTCCTGTAGAAATGGTTAGTCTTGATGATTTTAGACGTGAAGAAGTACGATTAAGTTCTAACAAAGAACGATCTAGAATGTCTTTCGTTGAATTATTCGAATCACAATTAGATCAGATGGGAAGGAAAGAAGAAGCATCCATAATCACAGACGTCGTTATTTTCACTGGGAATAACAGACAAGGTAATGAACACGTTGATGAATTTAATATTCATAAGAAAAAGGTCTTGAAAACCAATAAGGATCATGGCATTACTTTCAAACGTTATGGTCCTTTTAGTATCGAAAGACCAAGGTTCACATCTAAGGAAGATGTTTATAAGTTTGCAATGTACGTTCTCTTAATAAACAAATTCAAAGTCCTTTCTGGCGAACTCATTTCTGAAATCGGATGCAAATTTATTAAACTTGAAAACAAAAACCCAAAAGACACAAAAATTGGTGATTTAAAATTAGAATCTTATTTATTTGATAATAATAGAACTACTTCAAATAGACATACATGCGTTGTCGATTACCTTTGGTCTCAAGTGAGAGGTAAATATGGTTTTAAAACTTATACGTATGACAAACTAAGAGATGAATTATACAGATACGCATCAAGAGGGCCAATGATTAGTACCGAAGAATTGTTATCGTGGGCTAAAGAACTACATCCGCACATATCTATCCATGCTTATGATGCTAGGTACCGTAAGTTTGTAACTCATAGCAATCGACATGGACACAAAATAAGCTTAGTGTATTATGTCAAGGACCATCATCTATACCCTATAACCGATGAAAGATTAAAATTAATAGCTCATAAGGCCAATCAAGGAGGTTGTAGTTACTTGTTAAAGCATATGACCGATTTCAAATGGACAAGAAGACATGAAAATGTTACGATGATAAAAACTTTGGACGAAATTACAAGCATCGATAAAGAAAACCATATAATAGTTCTCCCTGAAAACATTAAAATGATTGAAGCAATGCGTTTGTATAGTCATAATACGAAATTTTATATTGAATTTGTTCATAGGGACAATAATTCCATTCTTGACGGATTTATTGATCACAAAAATAACATGATCTTATTAAATAACGAATACGATACTAGAAAATCAATTTGCGATCGACTGTTTGATACTTTTAAAACGCATTAATTTAAATGGACAAACCAATCTTATACATCTTTATCATCTACTGAAAAGTAGTCTATTTAGACAATTATATGGTACCTTTCCAGAAAGCTCTTATAACGTTACTAGTAGAAGCATGTTAGACGATTTTTACCCAAGAGCCTTACAATGGTGTACTACAGACGTATTACCGCATCAAGGTATTATTAGTATTGATATTTCAAAATGCTATCCAAGCATATTGTTAAGAAACGAAGAACCAATACCCATTTATAGCATTCATGATTGCGTCGAACAATTTGACAACATAAACGATTTGAACAAACCAGGAGAATTTTATATTGACGAAGTAATTCTCAATAATTATAGTAATCCTATCAAGATCGAAGCAGGTTTTTACAGTTCTAATTTAATATTATACTTAGTCGATGTGTTAAAAATGCCTACGAAAAACATCAAATATAAAATACTAGCTAAAAGAGCATTAAAACCAGACACGTTCAAAGATTTAATTGAATACGTATTCGACAACTTACCTGAAAGCGAAGCAAAAAAACTAATTCGTTCATCGGTGGTCTTGGTCGAAAATACGATAGATCAAACCAAGGATTTACTTGCACAAGTTACGATACGGTTATGTATTGTTCGACATCAGCCATGTCTGAAGGCAAAAATGTTACCGTAGAAGAACACGATGGTTTATATTTAGTTCGAGAACAACATGTAGAAAGGATATTTTATGATAATACATCCATCAATCGTTTTGTAGTATCAGAAGCAATATTAAAATGTTTACAACTGATCGAAACATGTCATGGTGAAGATAGCATTTTATATGCTGCCAATACAGACGGAATCTACATTAGTAACCCTAAAAGAACATTCAAGAACAAGAAAGACGTAACGTTTTGTACCAAAAACATAGGAAAAGCTTACGTTACTAATAGCATGTTATTTTATTTTGAAAAGCACTATCGGGAAAATTTAGATATGTTTGACTACATAACAGAATTGGGTGATGGTATCATTTTTAACGGGGCTGCATATGAAAAAATAAGTCAAAAGAAACAGAAAAAGATCGAAGACCTAACATTGTATTTTGACTAGTTTTTGACATTTTTGTATATAATCGTGCATTTCGTTACATTCCATACTAGTAGGATAGATTTTTTATTAAAGTCGCATGGAAATGATTCATGGCACTTTTTGCTTTGAAGATGATTGGGAGTGAGTTTTGACGCTCACAGCCCATGTAGTCGTATTAACTTCATGTTTTACAACTTGAGGGACACAAGTAAATTAACTAAATCACTATATCTTTACAGTCTGCGTTGCAAAACATACTAAATTTTCAGCGTATTCCTTTTAAAGTAGTAAAGAAATTTGCCATAAAATTATTTGGTTTATGTTGTGTCAATCGAAATTTCTACTCATACCGTCAAATACTGTGAGTCAAAGGAGTCTTGAACGGTAGACTGAATACCCTTTGAACAAGATTATGGGTTTCAGTGCCTCATGACTATCGGATAATTTCGGTACAACCATGGCCTGTGCTAATGCAATTAGAATTTGGTAGGTTAAAAATTACATTAGCCTGTTGCTGAAAAAGCTCCAAATGCGTTTTTCTCTATTTTTGAATAAGGTAGCTCAATAAGATTAACTACAACTGAGATATAAAACTGGCTTACTATTATCATTTTCATTGCCGTGTTCAGGGCCTGTATATAGTGAATTTGAACTGTAGCAACAAGCTGAGAGTCTCAGTGAGAAGAGAGGACTTCACATTTTCTGTGTGTCGTAAAGCACTATAACTTACTTTGAATTTTCATATCCACATATGGTGTTGACGTTGAATATAGGTTAGGGTTTTTTAAAATTCCGTTCTTTCATGTTTAGCATATGAATTGTCGAATGATCCGAGGACATGTAGCTGTCTAAGGGCTTGAGTTTTCTCTTCATTTTTGAAGAAGAAGCTCAAACAGAATAATCATAAATGAGACACAAAATTGATATCTTGGCTTACTATTGTTTCGTTGCCGTGTTAAGGGCAGTGTAAACAGCGAATATGAACTGTAGCGACCGGTCTAAAAGTCTTAGTGAGAAGTGAGGACTTCACATGTTCCGTGTGTTGAAAAGCATTTAACTTACTGTGCTATTGTACCTTCCCCTTTAACACATGAACAATAGTTTCTTCATTCTTTTATTACTTGTGCTAATTTAGTTTTTTTACTCACTTTTATCCGCTAGTATTTTATTCTCTTATCATTCTGATGAAGCCTTCCACAAGTGAAGGCGAAACGTCAATGCACTTTTAGACTTCTTAAAATTTTTATAGATTTTATCTTTTTATCAGCACTTAAATTACTTTGAATTTCCGTATCCACGTAGTATTTTTTTTTCTTTTCTTTTTTTTTTTTTTTGCTGGGCGTTGATTAAAGATTTTAATTTTTCTAAATATTTAGAATCTAAACCTTCTAACGATCAAATTACTCTCCGAACCCTTTCAACGTACTTTTGCTGTATATTATTTATAAAGCTTAAACACAGCATTGCACACTTGAAACGAAAAAGTGAGAAACAAATTTTTCACAGTTTCGGAGACACCCTTTTTATTAAGTGGTGATCAGTTTGCTTCTAATTTTGAGAAAAACACTTTTCAAAATGGAAATGGGCGTGTGATAGTGCTCCTCCCTTTGACGGTATTTAATTGCAAGACTCTCGCAAATTGCAAGATAAAAAGCGAATACGTTAAAACGGAATCCATAACTTTAGAGATAAATCACCATAAAAACACCTCCATTTTTAAGAAAATGATAAAACTTTAGCAAGACTCATCGACACAATCGAATCCATTTCAAAAAAAGTTTCCCTGGTCGTCAACACATTCTCAAGAAATTATGTCGAGATATTTTGAATAATGATTGATTCCGCCTTGATTGTCTTTGCAATTAATGTTGACTAATGACAGAAGATCTCTTTGTAAGGTGTAAACTAACATTTTGACAGAATGGGCGGTGTAATGTTGATTTATGTCAAAACTAGATACGTAAACTATAAAGTCCCCTCTACTGGGAAGCACACTGTGTTGTTCAGACGGTTGCGTTCATTGTTGTAGGAATTGAAAGGCCTTTGCGCAGGTTCCACTCTAAAAGACCGCTTTGCCTGTCTGTATTAATTTCTCATAAGTACGTGATTGTTTCATGCAATTGTTACTAACCATTTGTGTTCTGACGAAGTATTGTGTCCTTACCATTCTTCTGCCAAATTACAATATTTTACTGTATATTTTTAGACTTTTCTTAGAAAACTGTGAATCAAAACGTTTAAACTAAAACTAACGGTTAGGTTACAAGAAAACAACGTACTTTAAATATGGTAAACTCTAAACGATAGGACCTGCCACCCTAGTTCAACTTTTAAACTCTGAATAGGTTTACTAAAACTAGTACTTAACAAGATATTAATTTTGAATTAACTTGATGGTGCTTTTAGCTGTTTCGTTTATGGTTTTTGGGCTTTACCGTCAGCTTCTGTAGCTAAATGCTCTTTTCATTGGAGAGTTAACGTAATCGGACCAGCCACTTAAGTTCAACTTTTAAAGTCTGAATAGGGTTGCTAAAATTAATACTTGTTAAAAAATTAATTTTGATTTAACTGGATGTTGCTATTAGCTGTTTTGTTTATAGTTTTTACGCTTTAGCGTCAGCTTTTGTAGCTAAATGTTCTTTTTGTTGGACAGTTAACGCAACAAGGACGGCAAGAACGACGACGAAGCCTTCGAAAAAACACTTTTCTTTTTATTCCTTTCGACCATATCTGGTTCGTTTGCCCTCACCTTAAAAACAACTCCATTTCTAAGAAAATGATAAAACTTTAGTAAGACTCGTCGGCTCGCATGCGAATTTATTTCCAAAAAACTTTTGCCAGGTCGTTAACACATTCTCAAGATATTTAGATCTTTTGAAGAATGATTGATTCCGCCTTGATCGTCTTTGCTATTAGTCTTGACTATTGACAGATGATCTCTTTGCCTAGTGCAAACACTTTGACAGAATGGGCGGTGTGTTATTGGTTAATGCGTACACTTAAAGTCTCGATCAGCTCCTACTGATAAGCACACTCTGTTATTCAGGTTGTTGTTTTAATTGTTGTACATAGGAACGGAAGGTACCACTTTAAAAGACGGCTTTGTCTGTCTATATTACTTTAACATTTGTACGTGATTATGTTATTATCCATTTATGTTCATGTGAGGTACTGTTCCCTTGCTGTTTTACTGCAAAATTTAAATATTTTGTTGCAAGCACAATCTTAGGAAACTGTGATACCAAGTGTTTGTACTAAAAATTGACGGACTGGTTATAAGAAAACAATGTATACTTTAGATATGGTTAACTATAAAAATCGGACTAGCCACTTTAGTTCAAATTTAAAAGTCTGAATAGGTTAGCTAAAATTAATACTTATTAAAAGTTAATTTTGAATTAACTGGATGGTGTTATTAGCTGTTTTATTTATAGTTTTTATGCTTTACCGTCAGCTTTTGTATAGCTAAATGTTCTTTTCACTGGAGACTTTTCGCAATAAGGACGGCAAGAACGACGACGAAGCTTTCCAAAAAACATTTTTCTTACCTTTCCTTTTTGACCACATCTGGTTTGTTTGCCTTCGCCATAAAAACAACTCCATTTTTATGAAAGTGATAAAACTTCGGCTCACATGCAAATCCATTTCCAAAAAACGTTTGCCTGGTCGTCAACACATTCTCAGGAAATTTATCTGAGATCTTTTTCGAATAATGATTTATTCCACCTTGATCACCTTTGCAAATAGTGTTGACTGTTGACAGAAGATCTCTTTGCCTAATGCAAACATTTTGACAGAATGGGCGGTGTGTTGTTGGTTAATGTCAAAACTACATACACTTAAGTCCCAGCTCCTTCTGGAAAGCACGGTTGTGTTAGTTGATGTACATAGGAACTGAAGGTACCACTCTATGAATACGGCTTTGCCTGTCTATATTACTTTACCATGCTCTTGTTGTTATCCATTTGTGTTTTGATAAGGTATTGTTTCCTTGTTATTTTGCTGCATACTTTGTTGCAAGCACATTCTAAGGAAACTGTTAATTCAAATGTTTGTACTAAAAAATGACGGACAGATTATAAGAAAACGATGTATACTTTAGATTTGGTTAACTATAAACGATCGGACCAGCCACTTTAGTTCAACTTTGAAACTCTGAGTAGTTTTGCTAAAACTAATACTTAACAAAAAAATAATTTTTAAGTAACTGGATCGTGCTTTTTGCTCTTTCGTTTACAATTCTTTGCACTTTACCGTCAGTTTTAAAATTTCATTGGAGACATTAATTTACGCAACAAGGACGGCATTAAACCGACGACGTTGCTTCCAAAAAACAAATTTCTTGCTTTTCCATTTCGCTATGTTTCGTTCGTCGTCTGCCCTCTATTTTATTCTAGTTACACTTTGTGAACAGACAAAGACAAAAGCTTCTTCCATAAAGACAAAAGAAAAGATTTTCTGTTTATCGTTCTCGTAGTCGTAAGAGCTTTAAAACTAAGCTTTTCACGTCATAATTTTCAAGTCGACAGCGGGGAGGTTACCAGCACGTTACATTCCAACGTGCAGCTATTGTTTTCTGTCGCCTTCCTATATTGTCGTAATATTGTTGTAATCAGCGCCGCCCAAGTAGCAGCGAGACTGAGTTCTTAAGCGTTAATTAGCAAACTGTTCATTTTATACCGAGATATTCTAACTTTCTTGATTCAATCTTAGTGGCTGGGAACAACGACTCAATTAAAGCCTTGCTACGGACAGTGTGGCGACAAAAGGCCTTACACTACCATTCTTCAATCTTCGAAAATTTGGAATCAAACCCGGGGCCTTACGTTTGGCAGTAAAAGGTGTTCGTTACCGACTGAGCCAAAGGCCGCACACAATCCGACACAAAAAAAGCCGTTTCATGGACGAAGTTTTGAAAATAAACCATGAATTGCTATAAGCCGTGCTCATTTTCTTTTCACTCCGTCGAACTGATCTGTGCCGTTCGTGCGGTAAGCTATCTTTATAAAATAACCCTAGTGAATCTCGCTCGCTGATTGGTCGAGAGCGCATAAAACCGTGCTCTTTAAGGAGCACACGGAACGCTTTTGAAAGTATTACACAGAACTGAATCATAATCCGGTACGACATTTGTTGCTTGCAAATAAACAGGGTTTTTTTTATCTTAGAAAACAAGTTAGCCAGTGACAACATACAAAATTATAATTCAAAATTGATAACAAATGAAAATAAACCTATTTAGGTATTAAACTAGGAAACCAAAAAAGAAAAGATGCGGTTCGCTGCAGTCGACAAGTCAAAGCTAGCCTCAACGAACTCCCTGACAAAAGTACGAAGTACTCGACGAAATGGTTTCTTTTGTTGAAAGTAATAAAAAAATCTCCCAAATATCACGTTCTAACGTTATTTAGAAACATATAAAGCAAAGATTGTTTGAAGAGCAGCATTTATTAGTCGAAAAGCAGCTTTCGTACATTTGTTAAGCTTATAGATTTATTTATCCGACTTCTTTCTACTTTTTATATGAAGAGTGGAGAAAAGAACGAGGAATTAAAAAGAGTCGAAGAGAGTTATACATGAGTAGTGGAAAGATGTTAGTAGAGATAAAGAAAAGAATGGCGTGATCACGAAATGGTGTAAAATGTATTAGGCGTACGGCCCTCTTTTGTATAACACTATTATATTTTTGTAAATGGGTCTTGCATGCTTGACACTCAGGCAATGAGACATGTAAGAGAGGTGAGGAAGAATCAATGAATTATATACAGCAATGAACTGTACAACATTTTCTTGCCCTTTAAAAATGAACTTGGATCAGCTGCAACATTACATGCAGTAGCCTTAGCTTTCTCTAACGAGTGTTTCGTCTACACCACAGCATTAATTGTATAAATAACAGCTATTGCTCACTTATTGGTAAACCGTAAATATATTTTCGAAAGATAACTCTCATCGCTCTCTTAAGCAACTTGCTTAAATAGTAATTTCTTCAACACCTGAGTAGCTCTGCAACTTAACGCTAGTCGTAATCCTTGAAAAGGCCAAAATTATCTTCTTTGCACAAGGTTTTCGCCCTTCTAACCTGACAGACGACACTGCTTCTTCCGTTGGGCGCTAATTACCGGACTACCACAACCACATAGTTGCATAACTTTCCTATTGTTTGATTTGAGAAGCCATACAAAAAAACCATGTTCTTCGTGAGCTCATTAGTTGTATGTGTGATGAGCACTTTTCTTTAAGCATCAAGCTGATCAATGAACAATGCAATCAACAAATCTTTTTGATCGATTGATAAGCTATATCAAGACAAGAATAATAGTTTTCTACAAGCTGATATACAGATTTTTAACTTCGCTTCCTGGTAAACTTGTGGGAAAACGAATTTGAAACGCCAGATGCAAATTTAAATGTGGTGCTTTTCAAAGCCTGCGGGGTGCACGGTACGTGCTGGATTGTGACTCACAGTTGCCAGGAAACGCCTCTGTGTCTCAACAATTTAATCGCTGGGTAAAACAAAATTTATTATCTTGAAACTAGCAGATTATTAGGAATGCAGTAGAAGGTGACAAACGGTTGCTGAGGCATCACCTACCTGTCTTTGCATAGGTACTATTTTAAGACAACAGGCTTTAATTGATCTAAAATATTTGTGAATGAGTTTCATTTTAAACTGCTAGCTAAAATGCTTTTAATTTTAAAACATGCTGAACGTCCCATAATAATAATGACTTGAGCGGGCGAATACATTTGGGGCTTTAACTTACGTTTTCGGACAACAGGGTTTTAGCTTTCTTAATTGTAATCATTTTGAAACTACATACTTTTATCCTTTTATCAGCATTATGACAACATTTTAACGTTACAAAAACCAGTAAGTTCAAGAACTTTCGACCCAAAGAGTCCTCTTCAGTTGTGAATACTGATTCAAATAATTATGCATAAAATTCTAGAGTGAATTCAGTTGCTCATGCTGGGCGTTATCAAATATATTCCTTTTAAAGTAGTAAAGAAATTTGCCATAAAATTATTTGGTTTATATTGTGTCCATCGAAATTTCTACTCATACCGTCAAATACTGTGAGTCAAAGGAGTCTTGAACGGTTGACTGAATACCCTTTGAACAAGATTATGGGTTTCAGTGCCTCATGACTATCGGATAATTTCGGTACAACCATGGCCTGTGCTAATGCAATTTGAATTTGGTAGGTTAAAAATTACATTAGCCTGTTGCTGAAAAAGCTCCAAATGCGTTTTTCTCTATTTTTGAATTAGTAGCTCAATAAGATTAACTACAACTGAGATATATAACTGGCTTACTATTATCATTTTCATTGCCGTGTTCAGGGCGTGTATATAGTGAATTTGAACTGTAGCAACAAGCTGAGTGTCTTAGTGAGAAGGGAGGACTTCACATTTTCTGTGTGTTGAAAAGCACTAACTTACTTTGAACTTTCATATCCATATGACGTTGACGTTGACGTTGACTACAGATTAGTTTTTTTTTTAAATTCCGTTCTTTAATGCTTAGCATATGAATTGTCGAATGATCCGAGGATATGTAGCTGTCTAAGGGCTTGAGTTTTCTTCATATTTTTGAAGTATAGCTCAAACAGAACAACCATAAATGAGACACCAAATTGATATCTTGGCTTACTACTACATATTTCGTTGCCGCGTTAAGGGCAGTCTAAACAGTGAATACGAACTGTCGCAACCGGTCTAAAATTATTTTTGAGAAGTGAGGACTGATGACTTCACATGTTCTGTGTGTTGAAAAGCACTTAACTTACTTTGAATTTCTGTATCCACGTATTTTTTTTTCTTTTTTTTTTTTTTTCTTGCTGAAATTGATTAAGGATTTAAATTTTTCTAAATAATCATCATCTAAACCATCTAACGATCAGATCATGTAGCTGTCTTCGGACAGAAATATACAAACAGTCCTAAGCCTTGTGATTCACAATTACTCTCCAACCCCTTTCAATGTACTTTTGCTGTATATTATTTATAAAGCTTAAACGCAGCATTGCACACTTGAAACGAAAAAGTGAGAAACATTCATTTTCATAGTTTCGGAGACACCCTTTTTATTAAGTGGTGATCAGTTTGCTTCTAAAAAACACCTTTCAAAATGGAAATGGGCGTGTGATGGTGCTCCTCCCATAGACGGTATTTAATTGCAAGACTCTCGCAAATTGCAAGATAAAAAACGAATACGTTAAAACGGAATCCATAACTTTAGAGATAAATCACCATTAAAAAAAACACCTCCATTTTTAAGAAAATGATAAAACTTTAGTAAGACTCATTGACACAATCGAATCCATTTCCAAAAACGTTTCCCTGGTCGTCAACACATTCTCAAGAAATTAAGTTAAGATCTTTTGATTAATGACTGATTCCGCCTTGATCGTCTTTGTTATTAATGTTGACTATTGACAGAAGATCTCTTTGTAAGGTGTAAAATAACATTTTGACAGAATGGGCGGTGTAATGTTGATTTATGTCAAAACTAGGTACGAAAACTATAAAGTCCCCCCTACTGGGAAGCACACTGTGTTATTCAGACGGTTGCGTTAATTGGTGTAGGAATTGAAAGGCCTTTGCACAGGTACCACTTCAAAAAACCGCTTTACCTGTCTATATTACATTCACATATAAGTACGTGATTGTTTCATGCAGTTGTTACTAACAATTTATGTTCTGGCGAAGTATTGTGTCCTTACCATTTTATTGCAAAATTATATAATTATGCTCTACGTTTTTTAGGTTTTCTTAAGGAACTGTAAATCAAAACTGTTGAACTAAAATTGATGGACAGGTTATGCGAAAGCGATGTACTTTAGATATAGTACTATAAACGATCGGACCTGCCACTCTAGATCAACTTTTTAACTCTAAATAGGTTTGCTAACACTAATACTTATCGAAAAATGAATTTTGAAATACTTAACTTGATAGTGCTTTTAGCTGTTTCGTTTATGGTTTTTGGGCTTTACCGTCAGCTTCTGTAGCTAAATGTTCTTTTCATTGGAGACTTAATGCAACAAGGGCAGCAGAATGACATTGAGTTCTTCCAAAATACATTTTTCTTTCTATCCCTTTCGAACATATCTGGTTCGTTTGCCCTAACCTTAAAAACAACTTCACTTTAATGAAAATGACTCGCATGCGAATCCATTTCCAAAAAACTTTTGCCTGGTCGTCAACACATTCTCAAGAAATTTAGATCTTTTGAAGAATGATTGAGTCCGCCTTGACCGTCTTTTGTAATTAGTGTTGACTACTGACAGATGATCTCTTTGCATAATGCAAACACTTTTACAGAATGGGCGTGTTTTATTGGTTAATGTCAAAACTAGGTACGTACACTAAAGTCTCACCTCCTACTGGGAAGCACACTCTGTTATTCAGACGGTTGTTTTAATTGTTGTACATAGGAAAGGAAGGTACCACTCTAAAAGACGGCTTCGCCTGTCTATGTTACTTTAAAATTAGTACGTGATTATTTCATGCACTTATTATTATTCATTTGTGTTCTGATGAGGTTTTGTTCCCTTGTTATTCTACTTCAAAAATTTAAATATTTTGTTGCAAGCACAATCTTAGGAAACTGTGATACCAAGTGTTTGTACTAAAATTGACGGAAAGGTTATAAGAAAACGATTTATACTTTAGATATGGTTAACTATAGAAATCGGACCAGCCACTTAAGTTCAACTTTTAATGTCTGAATAGGTTTGCCAAAATTAATACTTATTAAAAATTAATTTTGAATTAACTGGATGGTGCTATTACCTGTTTTATTTATAGTTTTTATGCTTTACCGTCAGTTTTTGTAGCTAAATGTTCTTTTCGTTGGAGACTTTTCGCAACAAGGACGGCAAGAACGACGACGAAGCCTTCCAAAAAACTTTTTTCTTACTTTTCCTTTTTGACCACATCTGGTTTGTTTGCCTTGGCCATAAAAACAACTCCATTTTTATGAAAGTGATAAAATTTTAGTAAGACTCATCCGCTTACATGCGAATCCATTTCCAAAAAACGTTTGCCTGGTCGTCAACACACTTCAAAAAATTTAGCTGAGATCTTTTGAATAATGATTGATTCCACCTTGATCACCTTTGCAAGTGTTGACTATTGACAGAAGATCTCTTTGCCTAATGCAAACATTTTGACAGAATGGGCGGTGTGCTGCTGGTTAATGTCAAAACTACATACACTTAAGTCCCAGCTCCTACTGGAAAGCACGGTTGTGTTAGCACATAGGAACTGAAGGTACCATTCTATAAATACGGCTTTGCCTGTCTATATTACTTGAACATTAGTACGTGATTATTTCAGGCACTTATTATTATTCATTTGTGTTCTAATAAGGTATTGTTCCCTTGTTATTCTGTTGCAAAATTTAAATACTTTGTTGCAAGCACATTCTTAGGAAACTGTTTATCCAAATGTTTGTACTAAAAATTGATGGACAGGTTATAAGAAAACGATGTATACCTTAGATATGGTTAACTATAAAAATCGGACCAGCCACTTTAGTTCAACTTTGAAACTCTGAGTAGTTTTGCTAAAACTAATACTTAACAAAAGATTAATTTTTAATTAACTGGCTCGTGCTTTTTGCTTTTTCCTTTACAGTTCTTTGCGCTTTACCGTCAGTTTTTCGATTTCGTTGGACGATGCGTTCCAAAATCAAATTTCTTGCTTTTTCTTTTCGCTATGTTTCGTTCGTCGTCTGCCCTCTATTTTGTTCTAGTTATACTTTGTGAACAGACAAAGACAAAAGCTTCTTCCATAAAGACAAAAGAAAAGATTTTCTGTTTACTGTTCCCATAGTCGTAAGAGCTTTAAAACTAAACTTTTCACGTCGTAACTTTCAAGTCGACAGCGGGGAGGTTACCAGCACGTTACATTCCAACGTGCAGCTATTGTATTCAATTAGCTATTGTTTTCTGTCGCCTTCTTATATTGTCGCAATATTGTTGTAATCAGCGCCGCCCAAGTAGCAGCGAGACTGTGTTCTTAAGCGTTAATTAGCAAACTGTTCAGTTATTTTCACTTTGTTTTTCTTTGTTCTTACCATTAAAAATCTTCATCCCATATTTTGTTGACTTCTTAGTTGCTTTTGGTACTGATGTTTCTAATATATAAAGAGCTCAAAAAGTCATCCGAAACCTCCACAAATCGCGATTCAGCCGCCATTGTTTTTGTTTTCAAGTCCGGCGCTATGCTTTCGGCAGACTAAAATTGGTGAAAGATGTGTTTTAACAGTCTTTTTTTCATAAATTTCTGAGAGACTCTTTAATTCCTCGTTCTTTACTCCACTCTTCATTTAAAAAGTAGAAGGAGGTCGGATGAATATATATATAAGCTAAACAAATGTACGAAAGCTGCTTTTCGACTAATAAATGCTGCTCTTCAAACAATCTTTGCTTTATATGTTTTTAAATAACGTTAGAACGTGATATTTGGGAGATTTTTTTTATTACTTTCAACAAAAGAAACCATTTCGTCGAGTACTTCGTACTTTTGTCAGGGAGTTCGTTCAGGCTAGCTCTGACTTGTCGACTGCAGCGAACCGCATCTTTTCTTTTTTTGGTTTCCTAGTTTAATACCTATTATAAAATAGGTTTATTTTAATTTGTTTGTTATCAATTTGTTATTGTTATCAATGGCTTGTTTTCTACGATATAAAACTGGTTATTTGCAAGCAATAAAAATGACGGCAGATTATGATTCAGCGCTGTGTACGACTTTTAAAAGCGTTCCGTGTGCTCCTTGCAGAGCACGGTTTTTGCGCTCCCGACCAATCAGTGAGCGAGATTCACTGGGTTTATTTCATACGACGGAGTGAAAAGAAAATTAGCACGGCTTATAGTAATTCATGGTTTATATTCAAAACTTTATCCATGAAACGGCCTTTTCTGTGCTGCATTGTGTGCGGCCTTAGCCTCGTTCGGTAACGAACACATTTTACTGCTAAACGTAAGGCCCCAGGTTTGATCCCCAATTTGCGAAGATTGAAAAATTGTAGTATAAGGCCTTTTAGTAAAATCATACTAGTGGTCTATCATGAATGCTGCATTCTGATTGGCTACGCTACT
>JAOBAT010105390.1:0-15287 GCA_026413305.1 Hydrozoanthus tunicans
GTCAAATGGGTAGGGATTGCCACCAGAAAAATCCAAAAAATATCCTAAAAAATACCAAGAGATAAAAATTTTTCCCCCTAAAAAAAAACTCTCAGTTTTAAAATTACCCTAAAAAATACCAATTTTCCCTTCATGATAGCTAGCAGATCGATGAAAAAGTTCCTCATGATACATTCGTCAGAGGACTTTTTCTTAACTTCTCAGTCAGTATGCATGTTTGCTAAAACATGGGACTGCAAGCAGAGTAATAGCTTGGCTCTAAAAAACACCAGACTCTTGGTTTACCACAGGATTTCTTTTAACAACCCCTAAAAAATACTGGACTGGTAATTCTAACCCCTAAAAATGCAACGGTCATACCTACCACCCCAATATAGGGAGTACTCCCCCCGGGGTGTCCAAAGGATTTTTTGGAAAAGAGGGTTTTACAATTCATGTTTATCAAGATCAGGATTTTAAAATATTTTTGTTAGAAGAGAGTCTAAAGCATCAACCATGAGTTTTTTTATTCAGACATTTTTTAGAAAGCTTTTTTAGGAGAAACTTTTGTTGCCAAGTGTCACAAACCAGCAAAAATGACAAAAAAGTACCTTCTGTGAAATTAAGGCCTAAACAGATACTTGCAAGACTGACAGAACCTTGTGGTAAAAAAAAAATAGAAAAGAGGGGTTTTTGATCCGTTGGACTCCCCCCCCCCCCCCTCCTTAGGTTGGCCACTGCAAAAAACTCCCATTCCCTCAGAAAAATCAACATGGCATTAAATACTTAAAAAAATCTCCAGATAATGCTCTACATTACCCTAAGTCCAAGGAATCAGGAGCAGGTTGAGTTTCGTGTGAAAAGTGCATTACAAAGGGGAAGCAAGGGGGTACTTTGAAATAAAGAGGCTAGGGATGGTTATGGGAAATGTGAAAAAAATTCCTTAAAAATACTGAGATGTGGAAATGGTTGACCTTAATAACTATGTCATAGCATCAATTTTGAAAAGGGCTGAAGGAAGCTGCATAGAAAAAAACCTGTTTGCTTGTTTTTGCACCTTCCAAAAGTAGGATTTTTCTAGGATAACCTAGAAGTTATATTTCTCTCTGAAACCCCCCAAAAATAACCTAAGATTTTGATGCGCACCCCTATAATACAAATGGTTGGAGTAACTACAGCCCCCCCCCCCCACCCAAGGGTGCATTAGTTCTTTACGCTTCGTAGAAGTGTCGTTACCTGTGGCCCCATTCATTATGTGCATCCAAGTAAGTTAACCATTTACCGCATTCCTTCGGGAGGTCAGCGAACATAGCTTTCGGGTCGGGCTTAATATCTTCAGCAGTTCTGAGGCCCACTTGAAGATAGTGGTAATCCTCGGTTTCGTCTAGTCTCTCTCGGTAGTGATAAGTAAATTTAAAGTCCAAAGAATTCGAAGAGAAAGGAGAATATAGCCTCGACCTCAAGTCGATATCGCGAGGGTTGCGCGAGTCGTCCTCACCAATGAAGAGTTTCAAAGTATAAAAATGTTCACCTAACTCTGCCATGCCGAAACCGTTTAGACTCTTTCTCATAATGTCTAAGTGGTTTAAAACATTATCTAGGGCTTCGTCGCCGTCGAACGCGAAAGCATCGAAGCAAAACATGCAGAACTGGTAGTCTCGCAGCAGCGGGTGCGAATAAAGAGGGCATATTTCTTCATCTTCATCATTACTGTTTACATTCAGCCTAGCTGCAGTTGCCTTCTCGAAAGACTTGTGTTTCTCTTCGAGAGTCGTTCGCTCGTTAAAATAATTTTGCCATTGTTCTTCAGATGTGCAGTCATTATCTTCAAGTTTGAGATTCCATTTTGTAACGCTCATATTTCGCCAGGATTCCTGCGTTTTAGGGGGAGATATCGTCACAGAAGTACCTAGCTCATCTGAAGCCGCCATGTTTTTCTCCCGCGAAATACCAAATTTGATCACGTGGTATTGTTTTCTAGTTCCAGGCTAAGCTGCGGCGGAAGTGAATATCAATGGCGGAAGTTAAAAATTCCAACGCAAGTCGGGAACTGTGCTGCCACTTTTAGTTTTAACAATCACGCGCCTGCCCGGCTTCCAAAATACTTCATTTTGCCAGTTTGTTTCGATGTGTTGTACCGGTGACGATAAATAAAATGATGTTATATCAGGAGCCCATAACTATGATCGCTCGTTAAAATAATTTTGCCATTCTTCAGATGTGCAGTCATTATATAACTATGGGCTCCTGGTTATACATAATAAAAAGATAAGACAAATGTTTTGAGTAATCATGCTTCAACTTTTAACTTTTAAAAGCTACGGGCGAGAAAATGCTTTATTTCCATCTAAAATTTGCTGTCAGTCATGAAGCCACCTGGCTTAATAATTCGATTTAAATGCTTGCCCCAGAGTTAAAGCATTCAACCACCGGCCAAAAACTACACATTCACTTCCGCACAAAAATCTCAATTTTCGCCACAGCATTTAACTGAAGGGCACACTGGTTTGAATGTTACACGTACTGGCTGATTGTCGTATAGCTTGGCACAAAAACTTTACTTTATTGCCGATTTTGTAATACGCATGTCGCCGGGAGGTGCACGTACGCACATAGCGAATTTTTTTTTTACGATGGTCTTGCCTCACCTTTTTTTTACTCCAGGACGCTTCGTGCGCCATGATAAAAAGTCATGTATTAAACACAGTAAACTCACAACTGACTGGAGGCAACAGAGTCAGTCGCGCCAGATGCGCCAGTCGCTACGGTTAGCGAAATTTGCTATCGCAATAGATGACACACTAAGCCACCGGCGTGTAAAATCGCCTAGTGTGTACCGGGCTTAACACCAACGATCTTCTTCTTAACTTGACCTACACGCTTTTAAGTAATAGGAACCAGTAAATTTGGCCGAGGCGCATTGTTCGTAATTTTTTGGCGATTTTAGCATCAAATTGTTCTTAATTTGTTTTTATTTCTAAGTGTGGTTTAAATTGAAGAAAAACTGCATTACATTTACCCTGGACATTGTATTAATTAACAGTAACAGCGTTATTAAAGTGAAGTTTTTTGTTATTTTGCGTTGGTCATTCTTTTACTACAAAAGCTTGCCTATTTCCCTATGAAGATACAGTATGCTGTATGCATGTTTACAACGATTGTAAGGAACAACCTTCAGGGTAGTGTTTAATTTGAAGCAATGATACTGATTAAAAGAAAAAAAATTGCGAACGGTTTTTTGTAAAGCTAAAAAAAATTGCTCAATCGAGCCCCGAGCCTCAGCTTGTTCTTAAATTGTTCTTAAATTTTGGCCAATCTGAGCCTCGTTGTTCGCAACTGGAAGTTGTTCTTATAAAGTAAAGCGTGTAATTCATTCGAAATTGTAGGAAAGAGCCCCCGCAGATTTAAAATAGATTTGTTTTTTCTTTTTTTCGCCTTTTTTCCCGAGAACTTTTTTGTACTGACATTTCGGGCGTCATAATAATATTCAACCAGCCGCACCACCAGGGCCGATGTGGTGGTACATGGTCCCTGTTATTTTAAAAAAGTTTTCGTTTTCGCACGCGGTGTACCGCTGACAAATTGTGGACTCACTCAAACTGAGAGAAAGATCTTTTTGTTACTGATGATTCTGTTTATAGGCCGATTGGCCGGAAGATTTGTTTGGAATGATCACATCATCAGGCCGATAGCAAATATGCAATTTGTGAATAAAAACAAAAGCCAACAAAGACATAAGGCCTGACCAATCCGAGTTTGACAGGTCATTCCTGTCAAACACAAGTTGTAGAAGACAGCTCGGGCCAACCACAACTTGCAAGTAGTTTCATACAAGAATCGAATGATCGTGATCAGTTTATGGAAGTAAACTTTTGAAAGGTGGAATTATATATTGATTTTGCGGACCTTTTTGTTGTTCACTTTCGAAACACGGTTTTTAATGGAGTCGTCTAATTACAAAGGTGAGTTAATTTTCTTCGTGATTTCTTATACAAAATGATTTGCTTTCAATACGCTTAAAACACGAGTACTCGATCATTCATGTGTATATATATTACATCGTTATTGTGTCAGATAAGATTTGATTATCACTTTTGTTGCATAGTGTGTTCTAGTTATGCATTTTAACCGATTTCATAATAAAAAACGATCTAGACGAGACCATACGGATCGAACTTTGAACCAAATTAAAAAAATTTAATGGTCGGAGTTTTCTGATACTTCCTCGAAACAAGACGCCATTTCAATCGCTCTTCTTGATATTTTAGCACCCTTTTTTAAGCTAAGCGCTTTAGATGCGATGAATGATTTGAGCAGCCTACTTGCATATTATTTGTTTTAGTTATACCTATTTTTAAGCCGAAAAGAACAGCCAATTAATTATTAATGCCACCTAGCTCCCTAGAAAATTGTTTTTGTGTGTTGGTTGTATATCAAATAGTTCTTCCGAAAAATACTTAGAGATTATATTATATGCGGTGCTTGGTTTAAAGCACATAGAAAAAACTTTCATCGTTTTTTCAAGAAGAATACAAAGCTCTCCAGCGGAGAACAAAGTAACTGGTATCCATTCAATATTGAATTTCGTTTGCTTTGTTCTGAGCGCCACCGGAAAGTGATAGAATTTTGTTACAAGTAATTATCGTTGTATTTCTTATTTCAAATGATATATGTTCGAAATTTGGAAGAATATAGAGTGATAGATAGAGTTTGTTTACAAGTGTTTGCTTACAAGTGATAATCGTTGTATTTCTCATTTCAAAGGATGCATATTCGAAATTTGGAAGAAAAGTGCTTTGTTCCAATATAACGAGAAGTGATGATATTTGATTGTGATTTTCATTATTTTTTAATTGTGTCTCACATTGTGAGACAACTCAGAACAGTTTCACTAAGTAAGAAATCGTAAAGGTTTCCTTTGATGAGGTTAAGGCTTTTAAATTGTTGTTAGTTAGAGTAGAGGCCAGACAGACAATAATATAGCATTGGGAAATCCTTTATGAGAACTCTCAAATCAAGCCCAAAGGCTGGTTTTTTAGTGAGTGTGTATGTGGGGGCGGGGTTGTTTGTTAAATTGTTATAATCAAGCACTGAAATACATGTCTGCTTGGAGTGTCTTGGAAGTTTTAAAAGCTGACTCTTCTAAAATGGCATTTCCTGTGTTTGCAAGGGTTAATGACCAGGGCCCAGTTGTTCAAAGGCGATTAGCGTTAAATCCAGGGTAAATTACCATGACAACCAATAGGTTTTGTTAAGAGTTAATCCTGGTTTAAACTTCATCGGCTTTCGAGCAACTGGCAACAGGTTGCTAATTGTTGTTTGGGCTTTGGGAAGAATATGAACTATTCAGTTGAGTTGGGGGGACAGGGGAAGTTGGAAGGGTTCTTGTGAAACCTTCAGATCCCCTTCAGCCTATGGACATGCAAGCTAAATCACTTATACAGAATATTTAGCTAAACATCAACTTTTTTTGCCAACTGTTAAAAACTAATAAAAGCATCTGCAACCATGGAATTGCACTAGTCTTGTAAACACAGGAATATCAACACAAACTGAACTGCAAGCTGTCTTTTTTATTGAACATGCAAATGTTATACTTAGAAGTTCTTCCCATCATTCACACACTTTATGTCAAAACTAGAAGAAAACCTTGTTTTTAGTAGATTTCAGAAAGTATCATTTTAAATAATTTTTTTATCGCAGGTGCCAGAAAGCGCCATCGAGGTGATCGGCATGGTAAAGATGATCAGGTGAAAGACCAAACAGTTTCTTTGGATAAATCCAAAACCCTGAGTTCTTGGGATCAATTTGTCTCATTTTTGGTGGCACCTACTGATCCATCAAACCTAGCCATTTTAAGAATTATGTACGGTAAGTCAGTAGGAGTATGAGTAATTATAATAACCGTCATAATGGTATTACCACAGACTATTATTATTTTTTTATACAGGGATCTCACTGAGTTGATCAACATCTCTTCTCCTCACATGATTTTGCACTTTTTTCTTTTATGCACATTTCATTAGAATCTGATCATGAGTAGGTCTTTATTTTTCTGTAAGATTGAGCTAGTTGGTTTTTGTAAGTTTGCAGCTTTTTGTAGCAAAAATATTTTTCTTGGTTTCCGTGTTCTGTTAATTAAAAGTAGAACTTGCTTGTTGTTGTTAACATTTGTCATAATTTATTTGAGAATATTTTAATGCCTACATATCTATAAATGATGATCAGCCGAGCAGAAAGATATACATGTGACTGAGTACACCAATGCTTTAATTTTATGATAACAGAAAACCAAATGAAACCATTAGAACACCCACTTTGAAATGCTATTGGCTGCTACTGGCTATGTAAATAGACAGCTAGTATGTTAAAAAATATATACAGATTTAATTTGTTTTAATTTGAATGTCATTTGAATGTTTGAACATTGATCATTACAAAGATTTCTTTTAGGATGTGTTTGGAGAAATTACAGTTGGACACAAAGTAATTATAAAACTGCAAAATACCAAATAAGCATAAAGTTATGATGCATTACAGTCCAAACAAGTTCTTTTTATCAATCTAATATATAAGTAGGTCATTGGTTTACCCAGGGGGGGGGGAGGGTTCTTCGGGGTCAAAAGGGTAAGGATGGCTGTCGGAAAAATCCCAAAAATACCCTAATAGATACCAAGGCATAAAAAATTTCCCCCTAAGAACACATCGGTTTTGAAATTTAACCCTAAAAAATACCAATTTTCCCTTCACGATAGCTAGCGGATCGATGAAAAAGTTCCTCATGATACATTCGTCAAAGGACTTTTTTCTTTACTTCTCAGTCAGTATGCACATTTGCTAAAACACAACTGCAAGCAGTGTAATAGCTTGGGGTTTTTCAACCCTAAAAATTGCCATCTCTTGGTTTACCACAGGATTTCTTTTAACAACCCCTAAAAGATACCGGACTGACAATTTTATCCCCTAAAAAATACAGTAAATATAGAGAGTACCCCCTGGAGTTTTACCCATGAAAAATAAATTATTAATAAATTGATTCGTCATAATTTTCGATTTCAAGAAGAGATGGCTAAACAAGCTGGCCACTCTCTGGTTCTCAAATACTGGTTTCCACTGGATAATAAGACAAACAGTTTTGTTTGATTTATATTTGTAGGCCTCCTAATGATGATCGATATTCCTCAAGAAAGAGGAATGGCATCCATTCTCTATCGCTGGGAAGAAGGTGCCTGCATCTTCCCATTGTTCAATTTCCTGCGCCCGCTGTCACCCCACTGGATGCACATGGTGTACTTTGTGATGTTTCTTGGTGCTTCAGGAATCTTTCTTGGTTTCTTGTACAGACTGAGCTGTTTTTCATTTGTGGTAACCTACTGGTACATCTTCTTCCTGGACAAAACTGTATGGAACAACCATTCCTATCTCTACGGCTTGATCTCTATAATGCTTTTATTTTCTGACGCTAATCGATACTGGTAAGTGTCGTTTCTGATTTATACCGAGTGTTACGGTTCAATGTAATTACAGTCGTTGTAGTCCATAGATTTGAAATGGAAGCCAAACTTAGTTTAGAAATTAAATGTTATGCTAGTCTTTGGTGGTAAATCTGGTTTCCTTTATTAAGCTAGTGATACAATTCAGTGTAATGTTAAGGTATCAACCATTTTACACCTGAGTATTGTGATTGATGAATATGAGGTGATGTTATAAGAGCCTGTGGGGCACCAATGACAGTCGATTAGCGTGCAATATCATTTCGTATCAAAAATGCGAGTGGTAATTGTCCTATTAGGTACCGATCGAAAATTGGTTTTTCAAAAGTTCATCAGTTGAGGTAAAAAAACGAAGTGACGGTTTCACGTGTAAGGTCGATACATTATAGTTCTAATAAAAATTTAAACAACGCGAATAAATATTTAATCTGTTTGTTATCTTGCAGGTCAGTGGATGCCTTATTAAATCCTAAAATTCGTAACGCGCATATTCCGCGGTGGAATTACATCATCTTTCGATTTCAGGTGTGTTTCCATTGTTTAACTACGCGATTCAGAACTAATACTTAATCTGAGCATCAACGAGCAAAAGGCTACCTCAAGATTAGCAACTTTTAGCTATTCGAATAAAAATGGCACAGCATTCTTCTCCAAATGCTGAAGAAGGTTAAGCGTTATTATTAAGCAATTAAGTTTCTTCTTTTAGGAAAATGTTCATTGTTCTTAAGTATTACTGTTTAGATTCCCTATGGAAAAAAAATTGTCAACTCCAAAACTACAGCTCAGATCAGTCTCTGTAAGTGTAAGGTTGGAAGCGTTCACCGGGTTAGCCTAGTTGGGAAGGCGCCAGTCTGTTGTGCGGGAGGCCCGGGTTCGATTCCCGGTTCCGGACTTTTACCTTCCGATCTGAGCCCATCTCGAATAAGTGCCAACCCAAAAAGCCAAAAAATTTCATTACTGCATACACGTTACATGGCAACATCATACTACATCATTACTGCCCACCCCTCGTCCAGACTAATCGTGACTGTAATAGGATTGAATGAACAGTGAAAACGTTAGCTCAGTTACCTCTGTTTTGCTGTTGCGTTGTGCTATATATATAGTTATATGATTATGGTGTTGGAGTGCAATGGAACATGTTAACTACAGTTAGCCAGATTAACTGATATCGGCATCGAATTGACATGCATACAAATGAGAATCTAAAAACGTTAGTTTGCGCCCAGCCACTAATTAGCGCCAACTCAAAAAGCAAAAAACTTAATTAGCACCCAGGGCAGTATTTCGAACAAAATATAATATGGTAACAACGAGTTTCTCTCGTTTTCAGATATTCATCGTATATTTCTTTGCTGGTATAAAGAAGATTGACATGGATTGGATGACCGGTTACTCAATGAGTGGGTTATCCCGAGAATGGGTCTTTGCGCCTTTTGTGAGCATCTTTGGAAGGGAGTTTGTCGATCTTTGGATGGTTCATGTGTGTGGTCTCGTGTTTGATCTCTCAGAAGGTTTTCTGTTACTTTGTAACAAGACGCGTGTATTCGGCACTGTATTGGGGTTAATGTTTCACGGAATGAACTCACAGATGTTTCACATCGGCATGTTTCCTTACGCAATGATTGCTACAATGCCGCTGTTTTACGCGAATGATTGGCCAAAGAAATTGATTGCAAGATTGCCATCGTGGATGCAGCGCGCCCTTCCCAGTACAGAAGATGCCCAACCCAACTACCACTGCGTGTACTTGAAACCCGAAGAGAATGTGAAGGCACAGAACAAAGAAAAGAAAGATCCCAGAAGTAATTCAAGTCCAAGATTCATTCACCAAGTATTTGTTTGTGTAGCGCTGACATACGTTGCTGTGCAAACAGTGCTACCGTATTCCCATTTCATAACTAAGGTATTTCAATAGAATTTTTATCTTACATATACCTCCTGCCTTGAAATAACTGGTTTGGTAACGCCAGAAATACTATTAGTGTTGATAACGGTAACATAAACTGATAAAGTAAAAATATGTTTGAATCGCTTTCTAGGCGTATAGATTTTTGGTTACATCGTTTCATCCGAAACCCTCGAGTTCATCCGGTTGAACGTGACCAATTCTCAGTGTGAACCATTAATTGGCATTTAAAGTTGAATTGAAGTGTCGGTAGCCTATTCTGTTGAAATAGATTATTTGATTTCGCGATATTTCTGGGTCATGAAACATGGCATCATGGATAAGCCGTGGAATTTTATTCACCATTCTCAGTGAGAACCCTGTACTTGATGATTAATCTTCTCACTTTACAAACTTATAATGTTGCTTAAAACATAGGATCCTCGTAATAGGCAGTTTTTTTTAAGAAAATTCAGTCAAGAATTTTTTGATGTGTGACGTATTAGTGACTCATTTTCACAAGAACTCAAGGTTAACTGTTTAAACTATAATGTAGCCTGGTAAAATCCTTGATCTTGTTGCAAGTTGAATGTGGTACTCTGACTGGAAATGATGCTACTTTTCACTGTGTTAGGATCTTGACTTTATTATGGTATCTTGTTCTAGCCGTTGGTCTTCTTTCCCACGTTCCCAACAGTTGCACCGTGTAAATCGGCCTTTAAAAGACCAATGGCTTAACATCAACGGTAGCTAGCTAGCCACATACTAGAAATAACTCAATTTTGACTAGTTCGTTTTCGTTAACTTCCTTGCACTAGCCACTTTTGCTGGTAATAAGTTTACTAACGGACCAAACTAGTTTCTGTCATGCACAAGGGAGATATTTTGGAAACTATTGCAGACCAGCATGTTATGAGGCGCTTCTTGCTGTTTAGAAAAAAATTTAAGAAGTAAAATGTAAAAACAGCCGTTTTTCTTCTTTCCCCTATTTTATGTAGCTTCTTGTCTTCTTGTCCGATGTCTTGATTTCCAGTCTTTTTCACGAGCTTTTGACAGTCCTGCTCTCTTTAGGTGAGTACCGAGCTTTTGACAGTCCTGCCCTCTTCAGATCAATATTTAACTTTCGACAGTCCTGCCCTCTTAAGGTGAATACCGAGCTTTTAACAGTCCTGCCTACTTCAGGTCAATACTTAGCTTTCGACAGTCCTGCCCTCTTCAGGTGAATACCGAGCTTTTAACAGTCCTGCCTACTTCAGGTCAATACTTAGCTTTCGACAGTCCTGCCCTCTTCAGGTGAATACTTAGCTTTCGACAATCCTGCCCTCTTCAGGTCAATACTTAGCTTTGGATAGTCCTGCCTACTTCAGGTCAATACTTAGCTTTCGACAGTCCTGCCCTCTTCAGGTGAATACTTAGCTTTCGACAGTCCTGCTCTCTTCAGGTCAATACTTAGCTTTGGATAGTCCTGCCTACTTCAGGTCAATACTTAGCGTTCGACAGTCTGCCTTCTTCAGGTGAATACCGAGCTTTCGACAGACCTTCCCTCTTCAGGCTTTCACCTTAGCTAAAAAAACAGGATTGCCGAAAGCTCGATATTCACCAGAAGACGTCCGAAAGCTCGTGAAGAAGACAGGAAAACATGAAACTACAAAAAACGCGAGAAAGAAGACCAATGGTTTGAAGATGATTCAAACTTCCAGGATGGCCCAGATTAAGACAGTCTCAAGCTAAGCTTATGTTGGTTTTTGTTTTCGTTACCAAGGGATACAATGCGTGGACGCAAGGCCTGTATGGCTACTCTTGGGATATGATGGTGCATTCGTGGAGCACTCAGCACGTGAGGATCAAAGTGGTGGATAAGGCTACTGGAGAGGTTACCTTTATTCGGCCAGGGGTAAGGTCTAATGTTATGTGGACACTCGTAATTAAAAAAAGCTCGCAGCAATACTATTACAGTCCGTTGTGGGATCCCTGTGTCGTACAATAGTAGTCTATCTCGTGAGTGGGAGAGCGATGGATGATTTTAGCACCTGCAGTGCCGCAATATCATACGGCGCCTGCAGTGTCGCAATAAAGTTATATAGTCAAGAAATAAAACGAAATTTTGACGTTACTTTAGACTTTAAGTTTCATAGTTTTTTTTATAAAAGCAATAGAGAACTTTTTCCCGTATCTACATTCTATGATCCAAATACTTAAATGAACGTTCTCGAGGCTGCATAACTGCCTCGAACTCTCCCAACCTACTCTCCTATTTTTAAAATTAAAATTTGCATCAGAAAATGTAGATACAGAAAAAGTTATCTAATGCTTAAATAGTAAATGTTATTGTTTCTGTGGTTTTGCAATTGACTATATCACACCCTTACTCGCAGCACTTTACTTCTGATAAAAACTACTAGTAATAACATAAATAGTAATAATAAGGCGAGGACACAGTATAACGGTTTTATATGTCATAGAGTTTTAAATAATTGAATTATGTAAATAATGTTTCACACGAACGTCGTTATCGACAGGCGTTTATCAGCGGGGGCCGCCGTTCGTCCCGATGGAGTTCGCACCCTGACATGATCAAGCAGTATACCACGTGTCTAGCGGAACATCTCAAGGTCCACGAAGATCTGAATGTTACTGAGCCCGCGATCTACTTGGACGTGTGGCGTTCTATGAACAGGCGATTTCAGCAACGTTTGGTTGATCCAAACACCGATGTACTATCAGCTGATTGGTCGCCCTTCAGACAGCCTCCTTGGTAACAAACCTGACGTCATAGCGGCTATGTTGGTGCCTTTGAGCAAAAGAGCTTTGATTGTTTTTTTTGCATAGGAAACCAACATGGCCGCTTGGTCTTTTGTGTCTCTAAGGATTGAGTGAAATCCAAGAATATTTATAGTTCTTGCATACCATTCATAAATACGTCAATACCATGAGACATCACATCAGCATAATACAAAGAGAATACCATTACAGTGAAATGAAACTGTGGGGTATTATAGAAATATTCCAACTAAACAGATGTAAATTTTTCCATTCACTACTACCTAACAACCTATCTACCGACTGACTGACAGACCTAGCTAGCCTACCTATCTGCCCACCTGCCAACCTAACCACCTACCTACCTACTGACATAACTACCTACGTTCCTAGCGACCTAACTACCTGCCTACCAACCGACCAAACTACCTACCTACTAAGTACCTACCTACTTTCCAACCAACCAAATTACCAACCTACCTGCCTCCCTTCTACCTACTTACCAACTTACCTACCTACTTACCAACCTACCTCCTACCTACTAACCAACAAACCTACTTACCAACCTACCTGTCTCCCTCCTACCTACTTACCTACCTCCTACCTACTTACCAATGTACCTCCTACATATTTACCAACCTACCTCCCTCCTACCTACGGATCAGCAAACCTACTTACCAACCTGCCTGCCTCCCACCTACCTACCTACTTACCTCCTACCTTCTTACCAACCTACCTACCTAATTAATTACTGACCTCTCTCCTACCTACCTCCAACTACCAATGTACCTCCTACCTATCTTCCAACCTACCTTCCTCCTATCTACCTACATACTACCTACCGACCTACTTATATAAAGTCATACAATTCCTTGTTGTGTCCTTTGCAATACAAAATGATAAAATACAGTACAAGGCATTCTACTGCAATGCAATACACATGTCATCTTCACACGTGTACCTACCCATCTATGTATTCATGCTGCATGATGGAAAACGTATTGCAAAGGCAGAGCGTACTGTTTGCTTGAATACAGTGAAACGTGATGTCACGTGATATAATATATAGTTCATTGTTGTGTGCTTTGAAATACAAAGTGATACAGTGCAGTCTACCGCACTACAATAAATAATTGTACAGTGCATTACAGCGCAAGTGAATTCTTGATAATAGCTAACTTTTGTTTTAAATCGTGCAGGATAAAACCATTGCTGTTGGAATTGTCCCCTTGGAGGGAGAAACTGAAGGAAATTTCGATTGCGTTGGCAGGAATGTCAAACTTTAGTGATGTTGTATTTGTAGCAGATTTTCCTGGACTTGTGCTCGAAAACTTTGTTGATCCAGAACTGAACGCTTCAATTACAGTGCTTAGTGGAAAAGTCAATGTCGAGGTTTGTTCATTTTTGGGTGTTAGACGTTTTTTTTGTTATATAGATATAAGCGTTCTACTGTAAAATACGCAACTCGAAGATTTCATACGAACTACATCCGGAATACGAGTGGTAAGACCAGTGTGAAAATGAGTTTGTTTTGCTTTTTGGCTTATTTTTATTGATCGATTTTGGCTGAACAAATTTGAAGCAGGAGTTGAGATCTTTAATGCAAAATAGGTTGCGTGCTCCTCTTGTCGCCCGCAATTAGGTATGTAAAACAAAACAATTTGTATCTTACATAGGTGAATAATACAAACGTAACACTTGGTGTGGACGAAGAGCTAAACGTCCCTTCCAATGAAACCCACATGGTGCACACAGTGTCCGCCACGCCCTCCTGCTGGATGTACGTGTTCACAAACCTGACCGTGCTGAATAACGACACGCTGAGGAACTGGTACCTACATCCAGGTAAAGTCAAACCTACTATTGCCGGTTTCATATGACGTCATAGAGGCCATTTTGTTGCCTTTGAACAAGAGATCTCTCCTTTGTTAACAGTACGGTAAGATCGTCCGGGATAGTGTAGTCCCGAGAAGGACTGTTGTCGATGTAGGTTCTGACATTAAGGAGATTTAGCACCACGTATACGTGAAACGCGAACGTGAAATGTGATCACGTCAGCATGATTTTCCCGCCTCTGCCGTTTCACGTTTGCCGTACGTACGCCAAGGTAAGGGTTTTGGCGTTTGATGTTTACGTGAAATTTTTTTATCTTTTTTCAAGCATAAAAATAGATTTTAAGTCGTAAAAAAGGTAAAGGGATATTATGCTTAATGTTCAATTAGCTACATTGAAGAAACAACACATTTACCGTTTTTCTTACACGTGTAGGAAACCAACATTGCCGCTTTGTGTCTCAAGGGAATGCGTTAAAACCGAAAAATAACATTGTTGCTAAAAGTGTTAAAGAAAAGATTTGTAGGAGAAATATACCTTTCAAATCGACACACTAGTAATAATTTTAATAATAATAGTATTGATGATCATAATGATAATAATAATAATAATAATAATAATAATAATAATAATAATAATAATAATAGCAATAGTAATATTCAAATACAACTCATTTACAATATTGATCTAAAAAATCTAAAAATCTAAAAATCTAAATCTAAACATTTCGACTTGTTTTCTTTGCACAAACATTTGGGCATCAAACAGAAAGTGCACTCCCTTTACTAAACCTATTAGATATGCTCACAGTAAATAACGTTTATCGACTTCAGTTTCTCAAATTTACGCATCTTTGGAACAAAAAGCTTTTGCCCAATGTATTTGATAACGTTTTCCAATATGCCAGTAATGCTCATAGCTACAATACCAGATACGTACGCCTCCCCAAAAACATATTTAGATCAAAAGTACGCACCAATTCTGGTAAACAAACAATTTCCTACATGGTGACTGTACTCTGGGACAGTATTCCCGTAGATTTAAAAGATCTCAATGTCTTCAACTTCTCGAAAGAATTAAAACTTTATTCATTGACTAAATATCAATCTCAAATCCAATAATCCTCTTTACTTGACTTCACTTCTCCTCCCTTAAAGTTATGTTTTTCACATTATATTAAAACTTAAAAAAAAAAACAGGAGACTGCTCGAAAACTGAAAAGTTTACCAGTCTCCAGGTTTATATAGAAACAAATACTGTTCTGTACATATCAAAGTTAATGTAAAAAAAAAGAAACGTAAATTTATATGACAAATGTACTAGTCAAGTTGCAA
>JAOBAT010105401.1:0-15284 GCA_026413305.1 Hydrozoanthus tunicans
AAAAAAGGTGGGGGGGGGGGTTATTAAACCGTCAATCTTCTAATTACTTCGCTTATAGTGTTGATTTTTTTAACAAGCACTCCTCTCGAAGTAACAAACAAGTTTCTATGGTAACAAAGGGTCAAAGAAATACGTCATTAGATTTTTTAACTTGACTTAAAAGGGTTAAAAAACTCGTTGTCAAAGTAAAAGGCTAGTTCCAAGTCGAGATGCCTTGATACCCTCTCGAGGTCTTTAGAGAGGTTTTTAAAGGATTTAAGAAGGATGTGTTTAATTTGCGTGCCGCTTTCTACAACTGACCTTGGTCTTGTCCAAGTACTGTAAATTGAGTCAGTTGCCGAGGCATCGGCAGTGCAAAATACCTAAGAAAATACAACCGCTTATTTGCCTTACAGTATGTACATACCGCTTATGTGATTGTTACGAAGTTTTTAGGCCTATAGTTTTTTGGCACTCTGAATAAAAGATAAGTCCTGACCGTGTACGCGCCTTTGGTCAAATTTAATAAACGAGTGTTAAGTATACATCATGAAGTCAATTCTTAGTTCTTTCTTTATTTGTCAGCTTTAGCTAGCTGCAATAGATTGTCCTAGACCAACCGTAAACCGTAACGACGGCAGATTGATTATCACTATTAAATATGGTCACGATGTACAACCTTGGCAACTGCAGTAGTCTCTACGTATCTCTCCAGATTGTTAACCGTAAGAATAAACAACCAGAAGCCCATTTTGGTCCCCTGAGGTCCGCCTTCGGGAAGTGGACCCACTCAGAGAAACAATCAGTCATGAATTCGCCTAGCAGTGGCTTGTCATAAAAACTCAGACAATCCCTTAGCTGCGTCATGCGGAATAGAAAGGTCGAAGACCTTTTGACCTTTTGAACGAGAAGGATGTGACCTCAAAGCTTTTCTATAATCAACAAAGAGGACATGAACCGTAGCCTCAGAGGAGTCAATAGCTGGAGAATGTATGGAGGCATAGAGCAAAACTGGAAAACATCAGCGTCTTTCAATGACTGGGGTGTCTTTGCTCTTCAAGTTTAAATTACAGTTCAGGTGAGATGTGACGGGTGGAGCCATGATATCCGTGTCTTCCTGGAGCAACCAGTCGGGTGAAACATCCGGTGCTGATGCTTTTTTGAAATTGAGCTTGAACAGAACCATTAGAAATGACAACCATTATGTCCTCAGATAGCACAGAAGGGACGAAGGAAAACTTGTTTTGAGACAATGGAAGCCCTTCGTTGATTCATCTTAATTGCAAGGTCCTGGGCCAGGAATGTGTCGTGCACCACTAAATGCTCTTGGTTTGGGGAGTAGGTCATCTGAGTTGCAAGCGGGGAAAGGCAAGCGATCTTAAATGGAACTCAATAACTTTCTTGGTGCTTCTGTTATCGATGCTGGACCGTTGTAAGAAAGAATCTCTTTAGTAAAAATTTTCTGTTTACGTTAACACACGATCAAGGGAGCAATGTCCCCTCTAGCTAAATAACGATTTCGGGTGAAAGAGAAACAGGCGTGACCCACGGAAGATCACTAACATGTAGTTTGTGGTAATAACTGGCGGGTGTTATGGTGCCATGACCTGTTCGCCGAATCCGCGAAAAAATTAGCGTGCGCCTTACTCTTCCCATGATCAATACATGGCCAATCCTAGGGGCAGATACAGCGACCAAGCTCGCTTTTTCTTGCCCTCGCCTGGGCACCAGCCATGCCAACATCCGAGACTTGGGACTCCGAATAACAATATGAACTGACAGTCCGAAATGTGCTACGATTTCTTTTAAATGTTTCTATTACAAAAACCCTCGAGATTAGTGCGCAGTAGATCCTAGATCAGTAAAACCATCTATTGGCTCAAATCAAACTTGAGATAATTAGACTATTAAAATCCTAAACTGGGATATAACTTATCACCGAATGTTAGTGACTGAACCCGACAGGTGGTGTTCCACCATTTAGTTTTCTTTAATGATCTGCAGGTCGCGAAGCAAATCGTTAGGAGGAATGGGTCTAAAAAGTAATACAACTCAACACGGCCTCAAAATTGGCACGATCAAGCTGAGAGAGGAACTTGATGTCGGGCTTAGAAAAAGCCCGATGTCACCACGAAGAGATCCGTTGGTCCTGTATGTAGAGATAAATTGGTATCCTGGGATGTGGAATATGTTCGGCACTGATAGTAAAACAGTCAGATAGTCAAGTTTCCGTACACTTGAAAGAACACGCAGCCATACTCATCGATTTTAGGGGCGAGCGACATTGTGCATGTTTGCCCGGGGTAGCCAATCGACCCTAATCGAACACATCGTAACGTCATCGTATCAGAAAGTATTTGGATTCGACCGTCCACACGTATTTGAAATGTTATCGGGTTCAAAAGTTTCCACTCTTGAGAGCGGATTAGAAAATATCCAGATTTGATTGCGAATTCGCCGGATGCGTGTGGACGATAGCCGTATCCGGAAAGAAAAAGTTGCGGATTCAAAAATATCCGTAAAGGTGTGGACGGGCCTCAGTAGTTACAGTTTCTTGATAAAGCACATACACTCTTTTTTTTATGACTGAGGCCAAACGTTCTTAAGTATTTTCGGGGTATCAGCCTCGAATGTTCCTAAACATGTTCTAATTGTCATAATTTGTGTTATTTGTACTGGCTATCTTGCCAGTTTGTCTCAAGAGTTATCCCTGTAAGAACTACGATTGGTAAGTACACCATGTGATGTAAAATTGTTTACCGAGAACTTTAGTCAAGAAGCCTACCGTAAAGCAAAGTTTTTAACAACACGGTTTGAATTATTTGCAATATGGGCTACCGTCATAGATAAATGTTCTTCACCTTTTCTCAGCCTCAGCATGTCAGCATCTAAACATGCTCTTAAATTTTTGACGATTTTCAGCCTCATGTTCTTACAAAAACATTCTTATAAAAAGAGTGTACGTATGTAAGACTGTCTTTGCAGTAATTATGAGACCCCCAAGAGACAAAAGGCCCATATTTACACTTAGAAAAGTATGGAACGGATCGGATAAAAGGGAGGTACCAGTACCCTACTAAAAACACTGTTTACACGGTGAAATTGTCGGTATGGATCGGACAAAAATACCGTCCGACATGAACACGATTTGGAATGGGTACGGATTTGTTTACACGTTCACGATTATTGAGAGAGGGCCGTATCTGACACGAGCCCACGATAAACAAAACGAAGTGGTGCGTTATTCAGCATATTGCGCATGAGCACAAAGACCTTTTGCTAAATCCAAGATGGACGACCTTTAGATTTTGGGTTTTTCTTTCTTCTTGCTAGAAAACAAAGACGGCGAGCAGTTTTACGATTTCTCGAAAGTAATCAATACACGGCAAACCTGAATCAAGCTCGACTGGGTGGAAAATCTAAACGCAGAATGGTGTCGATTGCTGCTACACTGCTTTTGTGTGACACTTCTTCATTGCTCCACATCTCTGCAGCATTACTAGTTTTTTTTAACGGATTTGCTTGTGGCAGATTTTTTGCCCTTGCTTTCCGCCATTTTGAATGCACGTTTGGAAATTGTATGATCTCACGATCATGCTCACGCATGCACCATGGCTTGCACCGCTGCACAAAACCATAGCTGGCTCGAAAGAACGGTACCCCGAAACGTTTTTTCCCGTTTACACGAAGAAAACGAATCTAAAAGATGGGTACGGATTCGATATTTATCCGATCCGTTCCTGAAAGTTGCGGCCCCATTTCGGAACGGATCGGATATGACTGGAACGGATCAAATTTTCTTTACACTGAAAAGTTTACCGATCTGTTTCGCTTTTTATCCGATCCGTTCCAACACTTTCGGCTAATGTAAATTGGCTTTAAATGCATGGCGGCAGCGAACTTGAAAAAATACTAGAACTGAAAAGTTTACTGTGTACTGACGTGCTGCCTGTTAAGCGCTCGAATTGCCTAAAAAAACTGCCTAAAAACCAGCGAAGAGCAAAATTTTGGTACTATAAAAAGAGGGTTTATTTGAGTCCTCGGGCGACACTATAAATTGGTGATAGTACGAAAGATGGGTCTCTATCGAATGCTTATTAGTTCTAGAAATAATTGGCGGAAACAGAAAAGTGAAGGTCAGAATCCAGTAATGTTTAAATAATTGGATGAATGGAAGCCTTTTAATTTGTTATACAGTCTTCTTAGATGGACTTCTTAGAGAGGTGTCCGCCTTATAGAGACTTAAAATACAGTATAAAGACTAAGAAACCGCTCGGCAGGGACAAAGACTGTTTTATAGAGGTGTCCGCCCGTATCTGGGTGATCGTCTTGAGGGATTCGACTGTAGTGTCATTAGGTAAAAATTTCTAAATAATTTGAAACTTGTTTTCTGTTCTTTTCGTTTGTGACCTTTATATGGGCTATTACTATTACTACAGATGTTATGAATATAATCCCTGTAGCTTTAAATGAGAAACTACTTGCGTAGATAGTGCGGTATTGTTTAATGTTTAGCAAATAAAAGGGCAGTTTAAAAAGAAGTACTTGATAAAGGCTAATTAACAAAACAAATGTTGGAAACATACCTTACTCAGGGGAGACTAAAAAACGTTTAAACATATGTGTGACAAATTTGTAATGAAACACAAAACCTTTACTAGCACAGCGAAGAGGCGTTTTAGGCCCGGTGCAACGGCGTATTTACAAACGGGGGGGATGGGGGTGGGGGGTGAGTTGGGTGGGGTACTCCCTATATTTGAGTGGTAGGTAAGACATTCGTATTATTTAGGGGTTAAAAGTGTCAGTCCAGTATTTGTAAGGGTTGTAAAAAGAAATCATGTTTTAACTCAAGAACCTGGTGTTTTTTAAGGGTTAAAAAACGCGAAACTATTGGTTTACTTGCAGTTCCGTGTTTTAGCATGCAAACATGCATACCGAAGAAGAAGAAGACAAAAGGCCTTTGGCAAACGTCCTATATTACAATTTTATTTGCTGCATATCACGTTTAGCACAACACAACGGGCCATAGCACGAACCTACTGGCTACCCAGGGAAAATTTCAGCTTTTATTAATTTTTTAGGTTAATTTCAAAACCGAGAGGTATTTTTTAGGGTATTTCGGGGACAGTCACCCTTACTCTTTAACCCCGGAGTACCCCCCCCCCCCCGGGATTCACAATAACTTGCAGGCTTACCAGCCAAAGTGCGTGTTTTCGTTAAGTTTGGCTCTCTTGCGGTTCGATATATAGTAACTCGCACAAAGTTTGTCCTCGGAATCTTCTCCCGTATTACATATGATCACAGTAAACGATCATTGCTTTGTGGTATGTTCGTAGAGCTGGCTGAATTAGTTGGGGATTTATGGGGCTTTTAAGAAGGTTCTTGGGGATTGGACTGCCGGGGAGCAAAGTGATAGGAGAGAAAGATTAATCTTATTTAAGAGCATATATGTGTCATATGGAAGAAGATTTACGAAAACGAATTTTGAGCGAGTTACTAATAAACCGCAAGAAAGCTCAACCGAACGGAAACACACTCAGTGGGAAAGGCTGTTCATCAAAAAGCCCCAGCTGATAACGAACGATGTTGACTCGAGTTTCTTCAAAAATCCACTTTGAACACTCAAGCTCAATTTTTATACAAACAAAAATGAAAAGAGTTTAAGTGTTAGAGCTTAAAGCCTTGGACATTTCTGTGAGATAACGAATACATATTTTATACATAGTTGCCTGGGAGGACAGATACAAGTTAGGTTCTCGCGGTTTTGCATTCGTAAGCAAATTCAAGCAAGCTTGTTCCCAATGCCCCATGAGAAGATAATAGCTTGCGGTGCTACTTGAGTAGATGCCTGCACAGCAAGACAGCACTTTATTAACTGAAGAATGAGATCTATTTTCAGAACTGAAGATTTTTCTTGGACGTTATAGAGATTCTTTGATCAAAGAGTTGGTTATAAACATACTCTTTTCCTAAAAAAATACTTTTTTAAGGAAATTTCGAGGCTGCGAGAATTCCAACACTGAGGGAAACTATTAAAAGTACACGCTGAGGCCGGGGATAAATGGAGAACATAATAAGCTTAATGTTCGTAGTAGAGATAATTTGCTGTCAAACTAGACTGGAATTCCTAATGATCGTGGAACACTGCCTGGGGACAAACACAGCTTCTGACGCTTCACTGCGTACATTCACCTGGGCAAGGAAACAACAAGCCTGGCGCTTTGAAGTGCATGCGGTAGAGGCTTTGTTCCGTGTATGTAACCAATGTAAGGCGTTATCACAGACTAAAGAAAGACTTACGAAACCTTGAGGGTGAGATTTTCAAGAACATCCATTCTCAGCTTATTGGATTAACTTACAAAAATAACAGAAAAAATCAAGGACAGCGTGCTGAGCTTCGAATGGGCGCTGATCAGAGTACGGTATGTGTATAGTCTATAGAGACAAAATATCAAAAGTTACTGCACAAAAGCACAAACAAAAGCAACCTATCTTTTAAAAGGAAAAAGCGCAACTTGTGAATATGCCCAATTTGAACTTAAACCAGAGCCTTAATTGCATAGTTGGAGAATATAAAATAGGTTTGACTGAGAAAATTATTCAAAGAAAAACGAATCACTCGTTTACCACTAAAAGGTTGCCTTTGATTTACCATGGTCGCAATTATTCTTTTAACCCTATTACCTTGATTTCAATAATGAGAGTTGGTTTGAGAAGACACTCAATCCTTTTAATCAGCTTCAAGTTTACAGATGAAAATACTATAGGTTCACAAATATAGTCATCGAAGCACCGCGTCTATTAAGTTGGCAGCCGATCCTAACAAGCGGTTCGAACAATATCTTAAATTTCATAAGCTTTAAACATGTTCCAGATCTACATAAATTTAGTACCCACAATCAACAAACATAATCTGTTAATTAAAATAGCTTATAGGTAGAGGAGCCAGCAACTGAACTATGAAACACCATGGCCACAAGTGTTACACATGCATAAAGGGGTGCAGGGCAATCATAGATTGTCATAACTCTAATTTAGGGAAAGAGGTGTAGTATAAGGTCCCATATAACGTAGAATTACAGTCGTCTGTTTTGTTTACTGTTTGTTACGTTACATTGTAGGAATATGGGTGCCGTTACTTTCGGATTTTGCTACATAAAAGGACACGTATTATGAAGCTTAAAAGTGGGGGCGTGGGGGGGGGGGCTTATTTTCGGAATTCTACAGTACCCCCTTAAAGTGCCTATGAAACGAAGGGTTTGAATTAACGATGGTGCGAAACAGTGATCGTCGATGCGACAAGTAAATTAAACTTAAAAAAAATAATTTCAAAGTCAAATTAAGTGGTCAAAACAATATTATGTCAAAAATTTTTATAAGTTCACCATTTCAGCAGTAACCGCCCTTCGTGAGTTAATTCTCGAATTTCGTAAGCATTGTCTTAGCTAAATTCACAATAATTCGGTTTCGCCAATGCCAATACTGGGAGAACTTCTCGCCAGTCTATTGTCGCTTAAAATAAGAATTTTTGTGTGAAATGTTACGGGAGTAAGCTTGGGCGGGAGAGGGAGGAGGAGGGGGGAGGGGGTGTACTCAGGGTGTCTAAAAAGATAGGGATGACCGTCACAAAAGTCCAAAAATGTTCTAAAATACCAAGACAAAATAGATTTCAATCCTTTAAAAACACTTCTTGGTACCCTAAACATTCTCCGCACCTTTAAGGATTTTATTTGAAAAACGTTGAATTTAGGGTTCAGTTCTCCTTTAATGTTGGGCAGTCAGCAAGTTAAAGAGATGTTTGAATGACGTTAAAAAGAATATTGAGTAAAATCAACAAACCGCACAGCTTCGGTTTGAGGACGGTTTAACGAAATTACATTATTAACTTGAAACTTCTCAAATAATCACCAAATTCAAATTTCTCTTTAAAATTTCCAATCTTCAAAAAAAAAATACAATTTAAAATTCATCCAAAACAATCTTAAAATATTCAAACTGATTCTCCTTCATTCCATCTGTGCTATAATCATAAGCGAGCCTTTAGATCAAATCATGGACGGAAACATCGTAAGAAACATGAGAAAAGGTCGCTACGAAGCGCGCTTTGGGTGTATTCGCAACCTCGTTCCCAGGGCTTTTCCTTAGAATCGGGAAAAGCCCTGGGAACGAGGTTGGTGTATTCGGGCCTTAACCCTTTCACTCCTACATCATTTGTCAACATCTAAATTCTCCTTACATTAACAATAGAAAATAAGTTGATTAGTGCTGAGAATTTGAAATTTGATCATTCATCTAAAACTCTGGTAGATGAATCACTAAATTCTCCCAAACTATTTACTGAAATATAATAGACATTTTTTATGAGAATTTACAAACTCATCATTTGGCACCCTTAGGAGTGAAAGGGTTAATAGAGATCGAGATTAGCACATTGTTGATTACCATCACCTTTGGCCCCTGAAGTGTTTACGATCGTATCCTAGCCTGGGCTCTTCTCAATCAAAAACAGATCGATTTCAACATTTAAACTGGCTTCTTTGTTGTCAACAAGTCTATACTGAAATGGAAAACCCTCACGCCGGTGATTTCCCCATGTGGAAATAGAATGTAGTTTGTTTGCTTTTGAATGATATGTTGCTTCAGTAAGGCAAAAATAACATCCTAAATGTGAATTGACTTTATTTGTGCGAAAACTTGGCCCTTTGGTAAAAATGCGTACCACATGAATTTATGTCATAAAGACGCCGATTCTCAATTTGTGTGTTTGTTTGTGTTTTAAAAATAGAAAGATAGATAGTGCTTAACAAATATTTTATAACTTGTTGAATATTTGTTTTCAAACTACGTTTACTAATCTACTTAGTACTTATCAGCGATATACGTGGTACACGAAAAGATAACCTCGATCCCAAGCTTCTCTTGTTTACGCAAGGTGGCTCTTTGATTACAGACCGAAATGACAACACGAAGTCCTGTTAGTATTTAACTATACTCAAAACATATTCGGAAAAACAAAAACTAGCTTATAATCTTTTTTTTCTTTTATTCTTAAGTAGAGATATATTGTCTAAAGTTACAACTTCCTCTGGTTTGGAAAAGGCCTCTGCTTCGAAGGGAATTTGCTAAGTTGCTATAGTGTTTGGAATCAGCGTTGTTATTGGTGGATTTAGCTGAAAGGACTTAATATAATTGGCTCACGCAAGGTGGCTCTGGGTAGCATCCAATGCTGACCTCCCTCCCGTCCTCAATCAGGGCTACTTTGTTAAGACTACGCCAACTCACACGTACACCCAGGCTCTTTCATCGAGGGAAAGAGCATGGGTACGAAGGTTCCTTCTAATGAATACTGGCTCTATTGTCTACCGTAGCGTCTGGCTTAATGTCAGTAAGGTTTTAATTTATATCCGTGCCAAACCTCAATAAACCTTAAATCGGACTTGATGGATGTTCAAAATTCGAATTTGATTCTCAAGCTTACTTTTCGTAATAGTTTGGTGAGTAGCGATCCAGTTCAACAGGGATCCAGGAACTAGAAGGAGAGCGGAAAACTATTTTGCTAATGAGTTTACTATGATCAGCTAATGACAGATACAAACATTCCAACACCAAACCGGACCAAGCAATGAGGACAATATATGACATTTTGAGTTGTTTTAGCTGATTCGCGATTGTTGTAATTCTCTCTAAACCATGCCAATGCTTATAAGATGTAGAAAAATACAAGGAAATTCTTTCTTCACGTCGGCCTAATAAAAATGTATAAACAAAACTCACCCAGACGGTTTAACCCAATGTTGTACTAATGATACCATTCGACGCTTTCAACATAATGTGTATTAAATTACTTTTAAGTAGGGCTTTAGTTGCCGAAAAATCGATATCGAATTATGCACCACAGATAGTTCTCAAGGGAACTTTTGCTTCAACCCAATATCATGGTTTGTAGAAATAAGTTAAAACTAACCCGAAAATAGTAGATCAATTTAAGACCGGGAATAAAATCAAAAAGCCCTTGTGGTTACCTTAGATAAAAACCGACATAAATCAAAACAAAAACAAATGTGGTTGCTTAGTTGCTCGAGTAAACAAATGTGTAGGATCGACGTCATATGAAGTTTCCTTATATTTCCGATCTCTTTGTAGTCTCGCACGAGAGGTGAACTGATAGACGCATTGTTCAGCTGGAACACTACACTCTCAGTTTGGTACTGACAAGGCCCTGCATCGTGCAGCAGCGAAGAATAGCCGAGAGCAGCGTGAAATTCTCCTAAGAATTTGTGCTCGGCTCGAGCTTCTTCGCTAGACATGGCAAGTTCTCGCCTTTTGCTCTTTCTTTTAGCAGGAATAACAACATTGCCATTTCTTGTTGCCCGTAAGTATCTTCTTTAAGATAGCTTTCTAGAGAATATTTTAGAGTAACGGTTCTGAATTATTAGTAAGGGTCATTCATTACTTTGCCGAAGGGCAGATCCTGCTGTAGACTTCCTATGTCATCATTTTCGAACTCGAAGATATATCCCGGTTGAATGTAAAAACAGCAACTTACGAAATTAAGCATATAATAATGGTTGAAAAATTGTCTATTTCATTTCTGCGTGTAATACAATCTAGGGTAGACTAACTTGTAGAAAATTTACAATTTAAGATGTAAAATTGTTATGAAGATGAAAGTTTGTGTTATTCGATGTTTAACTGAGGCCAAGAAAGCGCAGACATAAAATATCCGTGTTTTGATAACGTCTGAGACGGGACCCGAATCATGCAATAATAATGAAATATTTCAAACAGCAGATGTAGGTCCAAGGTGATAAACCCAAACCATATAAAACGCTTAAATATAATTATTACTCGAGCTTGCTAGCATTATTCTGAACATTTCAAATAATAGTTTTTGGTGCGTGAGCACACGCAATGGACATTCCGAGTGCTGTCGATAAAGGCAGTACTATATTGTTATTTTGTTCTGCAAAACTCATCTTCGTCCTCATTTTTTGAGAAGGCTGCCTTTTACTCTTTGTAAAATGGATATGGAGTGTTGAAAGAATAGTTAATGGATGAAAATTACCATTCTGCCCTCCTCTTTCTTAAGTAAACTTTTGTTGGTGCTTGGCTTTGAAGATAAAAGACATTTGCCCTTTGAAACATGGTCTGATCGTGTTCAAGTGGTTTTCCTGTAACTCTAAACTGAGTTTAACCTTTCGTGATACCTGCACCGAGGACAAGCAGTTTCTATTGACAAACCCTATCGGCACAGTTCATCAAACTTAAACAAGCAGAGTATTGAGTGATTAACTGGTATCTTAAAATCACGATAAAAGAAAAGTCCCAATATTTTGCCAAGTCTTACTTTCTCATCAACTCACCATTACAATTGACCGTTTTTTTTGTAAAAACTTTATTTAGTCCAAAAAATAAAACTGTAGCGCTACTGGTGGAAAGAATGCTTTTATAATAGAGTTGATATATCTGCCGAGTTTGAGCGCAGACACAAAATATTCGAGCTTTGATATAAACGGGACCCGAATCATGCAATAACAATGAATTATTTCAAACAGCAGATGTAGGTCTCACATACAGCATAAAACGCTTAAATATAATTATTACTCGCGCTTGCTAGCATTATTTTAAAGATTTCAAATAATAGTTTTTGGTGCGTGAGCACATGCAATGGACATCCTGTTAAACATTAAAAGTGCCACTAAATAGAGTTAATATATCTGCCGAGTTTCGGACTGACATGTCAATGGTGAAGATAAAATTTGATATAGTGATGCGAAATTGCTTAGTATTTTTTGACAGAGAACGTATATTTGTGGGAAAGTTCGTGCCCAAACATACAAGTGTAAAGTTTCGCAATTTCACGGAGCTGTGTATTCGCTAGCCTGCATTGCAGCCGAACGTGTCAATTAATTTTAGATGTACACGCCAGTTTACAACTGTCTACGACGCAAGCTATGAATTCGCAAGTTTTTAATCTAATCTAAAAAAAATTGTAGATACAGTAATCCTAAAAGCTTTTTCAGCTGTTGTTGATTGATTTTTGCTACGTTATATTTATCAAAGAGACTGTGAAAATAAAATGTTATTACTTCAGCGGATAAACTTGCTAAATAAGGAATAGCGGTGAAAAAGTTTTGTCAAAATCTTTCCATTAAGGCAATAATTTTTTTGTTTCATAGGCATTTTAAAAGTTAGGTATGCGTGATATAAACTTCAAACGGTCTAACTGGAAATTTGCATTTTTTTATAATTGCTGCAAAATCATCACCTTTGGATGAACTTAAGCCAAACCTAGACTGATAATGTATTTTGAGGTAAATTGATCATTGGTTCAAGTTTGGCTCAAATTCATTCAAGGGTTATGGATTGACAGACGATTAAAAAAGAAGTAAACTTGCCTGTCACACTTGTGACGTCATCAGTTGAAAGCATTTAATGTCAATATCTCGAATACTATAAAAGATTTTGACAACATTTTTTCATCGGTTTTCGTCAATTAGCTAAGTCATTCCTGTGAGGTTATATTTGTTTTCCTCTCAAAGGCACTTTGAAGGTTAGGTATGCGTGATACAAACTACAAACAGTCTAACTGGAAGATGATTTCTGTATATATACTGACACATCATTCATCATAATTTTTCCAAGTATTTAATTTTGCTTTAAAGTAAAGCCCTCCGGCTTAGATTTCAGCATAAAACCAACAGATGCTTATCAACTGTTTCTTTAAGTTTTCTATTACACGATTTCTTAATAAGAATGTTGCTTTTCGGATCGAGGCTGGATTTTTTTATACTTTGGCCGATTTTGTGCTGAAAATACTCTAGGAAAACTCTTAGTCTTCCAGTTAGTCGCTATGTTATAAGCGGTTTTACCCATGCTTGCAATTTTTAGTTTATATACAGTGGCGGATTTAGGGGAGGAGCCCAAACGAATCTTTTTTTTCGCTTCCCCTGTTCAACGTTTTTTCTCTTGAAAAACCCTGCATGCGTAGCAAGTTCTAGCATTCTTAAATTCTGTAAAACATTAAAAGAATTTCAAAAGAAATAGGTTGAACCGTTATCAATAGTCCCATGACTGTCTAATTTTTTTGCTAACGGAAATGAGGCCGGTGGTTGAGTAACAACTAACTGAACTAGTCAGGTATCGGGTGACAGGACTGTCTTTTATGTTCTTCTCGCGCCATGGCGGACGCCTTTGTCTACCCACTTCAATGAACAGACTGTGTACCATGCACTATAGCCATTATTCTTTTGAGCAAATTTAGGCGAAATGTTAATTGAATGTTATGAATTACAGTGCTTGTAAACAAGATGCTTTATAACGACATGAAATTAAAGCGGTCATGGAAAGTTTCTTCTTTCAGGGAGTTTGGGGGAAAGGGGTTGTACTTAAAATTTGATCATGAATTCTATGGACATGCAAAACAATATGTTTAGAGGGCTCATTCCGTTTTCTTATAATTACCTGTTTTGGTTGCCTTGCCATTTGGGACTAGTATGCAATTACAACACATGGTATCAGTAATGTGATTTTTTTTTCAAAAAGGAATTACAACCAAGTAGATATGATATAGTACCTTTTTTCACCTTCCACTCGTTCGAAGCAATTGGTTCGAATGCCCCGGACGGGACTAGAACCCACGTCTCCTGGTTACTAGTCAGGCATGACAACCACTACACCACCGAAATTCACCATGCTTAAAGTGTATATATCAGAATCATGGAACTTAGAGTGTTAAGAAGTATGTCGAAAAAGAAGAAAAATGTCATTTATTTCATTTAAATAAATCTTTTGGTTGCTGAGGTATTAAGTTTTTCAAATATGTAAATTAGATAGGTTATGACGTCTTCTCAAAAAGCGATTACAATCTTTTTTTCCTTTAAGAACCGTTTTTTTTTTATAAGAACATGAAGAACATGCTATAGCTGGGAAAAGTGAAGAACATTTATCAATGATGATAATCGTACAGTGTATTAAAAAAATTGCTTTTTTTGGGCTACTGTAATTTACCAGCTACTTTTTTTTTTAAAATTTCATACAGTACAAAATACATGTACAAATCAATGTAAGAAAATGTACCACATACGGTACATGTAGTATTTAATTTAATACTTATCATTAGGCTTTCGCGTGGATAAGACATGATAAAAAAGATAAAATCTATAAAAGGTTATACCGTTTTCATGCGTTAAAAATTTTAAAAAGTCTAAAAGTGCGTTTCGCCTTCACTTGTGGAAGGCTTCATCAGAATGATAAGAGAATAAAATAGCGAAATACTTTCTAAAGAATAAAATACTTTCCAAGATTAATTAAAGAAGCTATTGAAATTCAAAAACACCCTAACAATTTTAACAGAGACGATTCTTACAAACTCAGTTTTACTTGGAAACAATTAATTAAGGAAAACCTTACCGCATGATTTACTGTGCTATTGTACCTTCCCTTTTAACACATGAACAATAGTTTCTTCATTCTCTTATTACTTATGCTAATTTAGTTTTTTTTTACTCACTTTTATCCGCTAGTATTTTATTCTCTTATTATTCTGATGAAGCCTTCCACAAGTGAAGGCGAAACGTCAATGCACTTTTAGATTTTTTAAATTTTTTAACGCGTGAGAACCGTAGAACCTTTTAGGGATTTTATCTTTTTTATTGGTATTTAATTTGTCTAAAATCAGTAGAGATATATTTTAAGAAGTTAGAAACATTTAAGTCTGATATCCCGAGAATGTATAAGAACGTTTAGCCTCAGTCGAAAAATTCGACGTTCTTATAAAAATAAAAGATCGTTGTTGGGAGATCACGAAAAATGGTTTGGACCACGAGCTGAAAGAGATTATAAATTAAAATAATAACAGATAAAGATGTCATTTGGCTTGTTAAATAAAGCGCTTTTAGTATAAGGCTTTTTAGACTATAACTTCTATTGTTGCATTTCGTAGAGCCCCCGCCAGGAAAAGTTTGCAAAGTTCTTCCGACACCCCTGGAATGCCCAGGTGATGAGGATTCAACCTGTACACTCGGGGACCACTCAGTCTGTGCACCTGATGAGATGTGTTGCTTCAATGGCTGTTTTAACGAATGCACGAATGATTTAGAAAGTAAGTATAGTCATTGCAATGCTCAATATAGAATGATCGGGGCAGCAGAGTTGCATTAGCTCCTTCTCCCAAAAGTAAGAAAGCTATTTAAAGAACGCACAGTTGCTACTACTACCACAACTACTATCTACTACTACTACTACTACTACTACTACTACTACTACTACTACTACTACTACTACTACTACTACTACTACTACTA
>JAOBAT010105412.1:0-38502 GCA_026413305.1 Hydrozoanthus tunicans
TCCCCCTCCCCCGCCTATCCTCCCCACGCACAGTATGTTGGGTTAATCATCGGCAATTTGCTAATTTTAAAGGGTTTTCACGAGAAAAAAAATTATTTTAGAATAACGGCATTTTTAGTTCAAAATAAAGCGAGCACGTTTTTTGTGCAATTTTAATTTGTCCTTTTTGAAAATTGATGCAACGACGTAAATTTTTTCAGGGCTAAAAATTTTCACGTCTTGGTGTTTTTAAGGGTACTTTTTTGCATTTTCCAACGGGCATCCCAGACAATGGACCGTTTATCCGTTTATATAAGGATCTCCCGTCTGAGGAAAAGAGACGGTTCTGGGGACGAGTTGTCTCACCCCAGCAGATAGGGTAACCCTGGCAGGCGAAAGCAATAACAAAGTTGTCTCGAGAACAGAATCTTCTCGTCTCGAGGTTTTGCTGATCTAAACCAGGAAATCTTTACAAATTTTAACACTGCTGCACTGTAGGTTTGGAGGCCCTCCTTCAACACTGCCAGTTGGTGTGTTCTCCCCCTATTAAAACCGGACTTTTTAAACACTGATTTAGTTTTTTTTAGAAAATCATACACTTTCAGCCTGTAGACTCCGTTATCGTTGTTTTTGACTGCGTCAGTCATATTGATTTGTTATTGAAAGATTCATAACAGGTTCGTAGGAAGAAGAGGGGTGGGGGGAGGGGGGTTGGCTGTGGATGCACGTGTTCATTTTATAGACTGTGGAAACTGGTGCTAATACAATGATATCAACTCATTTTCAGCTGCCAGATGTAACAAACCATTGGGAATGCAGAACGGCCGGCTGCGATCAAGCCAGCTTACTGCTTCATCTATCCTTAACAAATACAGCAGTCCGAATTTTGCAAGGCTCAACCGAGAGAAAACTAGGAACGGCTACGGAGCCTGGGTTTCCAGACATAATAACCATCAGCAGTGGCTGAAGGCCGACTTCCGTCGAGCAACTCGAATTGCCAAAATCTGCACTCAAGGACGGCAAGACACGAGTCACTGGATCACGCGATATACGTTATCATACAGTTTGGATGGCATTCATTGGGCAAAATACAAATGGGCCAACAGTGCCGACAGGGTAAGTGGTCAAACAATTTGGTTCCCATTAAAGTCCTTATAAAGCTTATTTTTTTAAGTTCCAGATGAAAAGTAGAACCATTTAATAATAGTAATTTCCGAAAACAAAACCTTTTCTCGCCGTTCCTGTTGATTTTTTAGACTTGAAGCGTGCAATGATGACGTATCAAAAGGCATATGACGTAGCACGAGGTATTAAGCAAAGACAATCTTTTTTATCTCAAAAATTTCAACTTTTGCTACAATAGTCACATTGTTATAATCAATGAATAGTTCCCTTGAAATTGTTTGCAACAAAAATTTATGACATTCTTTAACAGAAATGGAAGTTTTTAAAATTCACTGCTGCTACGTCACAGGTTACCAGTCCCCGCCTGCTCGGTCAAATTAGCATGCTTAGACGTGGAAACTTTCTTTGGTTAGTCCACAGATGACAACAGTTTTAATCCAAAAAATAAAGAAATTAAGATTGATAGGGATATTAAGTTTAAAATGTATTTGAAAAACAAATTTGTCGGCGAAAACTGACAACTTTTTGTGCCGATAATGGAATCAGTAGGTTCTTTTATCTGTCGCACTTGTCATAAAGTATAAACCAAAATTACAAGACTGATTTCACAACTGTGGCCTTTGTACAACTTCTTCGTGTGGAAGACCAGAACGGAAATAAGCTAATCGATTGACTTAACTTTCGTTCAACAAAATGTTGGTTGATTTTTGTTCACGTGATCTTAGCTGAAAGCACTGGGAAGAAAAGCAGCTTCAAGCCTATTCGCCCTAAGTCGCCTTAAATCGCACTAAGTCGCAGTTATTATTCACCTCATTTTTTCCTTAAATCGCTTAAGTCGCCTTTTAAGTCGCAATAAGTCGCTCTAAATCGCGGCGACTTAAACTAAGTTAAAGACCCGGAGTAGGCCTAGCTTCGTTTCCATCAAAATGATTTCAGCGTTAGGAACCCGTATTGTCCCTTTAAGATGTCTGATGAAAGCAATTGACCAAGTGCAAAGTGGATAAAACAAGCCCTCCTCTCCCGACTGCGCACTGCAAAAAGTTCCGGTCTTCCAGTTGCATTGCATAACATCATGTTAAATGTCATATTTCCTAACACTTCTTCAAAAAACACTCGAAGAGCACAGAAATATACTGTATATTTATTAACCAACTACCTTAAGCTTAGGATCACCGCAACACCACTCGAGGGCACCGAAATAATATGACAATGAATTTTTTTATCTGAATTCTGAAGTCTGAAGTTTCTCTGATGACAAACTATGTGCTTCAACTAATTGGAAGCACTCAGTCACTTCCCTGCAAGCCTCACTGACTCGCTTGGAAAGTTACTAACTGCTGTGGGAACGTCTGTCAGATATCCTTTACTTTTAGTTTGCAATACCGAGCTGGTTGTACACAAGCATAATTCATCAGCAATCGTGTAAAGCGCATTCTGACCTAAAAAACCCGTATATTAAAATTACTCACATCGTAGTGACGTTTTCATAGTTCCTCAATAACTATTAAATGTAACAACAAGCTAACATCTGTGATTTCGCAAGTTCCACAACTTTTACAAAAGCTCATCAAACAAATCACAATGGAGCGTTAGGCGTATCATCTTCAATAATTTCACAGTCCTTTGAGGTGTTAAATCCCCGCTCATTCCCCGCGTCCGTGACAGTCCTGTGCAGTTAAATCCCGCACATTGATCCCGGCCCTCAAGGGGCAGTTGTTAAACGCACGGCTCCCCGGGGCAACAACGCTGTTAGACTGGCTATGGACGCGTTAAATGCCCGGCATGTCCCGGGGTTCGGGGGGCCGTGGTTTCAATTGACTGGTGAATTAGAAAAGAAATTCCTGCTTCAGTGAACTTTGGCTGTAAAGCGTTCGTTTAGCAGTTTGTTAAAGTTTCTTAGTTTGGCTCTACTGAAGCGAAAAGTAAAGTATTTTCCTCAAATGTTGCTAACTCCCTTGACACAGTCCGAGTACATCGTTCAGATTTCAAGGTTTAGAAAAAACCAGAAATTTTGTGTACGTTCCCACTCGGGTAACCTGGAACGAGTGCGCTGATTGGTTATTGTTCTCCTGAAACTTGCAAGCGGGAAACACAATTTTGTGCGTGTTGCAAAAGTGTATGGAGTATATTCTTGTTTTTCTGCCACGATTCCTCGCAGGATTATATTTTTTCACAAATCAAGAATCTTGGGTTCTTGTGCAACAGCTTAAACAAGACGATTTTTACTTCTCCTTGATATGGCCTTGCTTGTTCACAAACAATCAGTTCGTTCGCTGTGGAAGATGCTTCGACCGAGAGACAACTTCAATCGCTCTTTGCAGAATTACCAACTCATTACTCGGAATATTCGTTGTAAGCATTGTTTTGTTGAGCTCATTACGTTAGTTTTGTTTGTGTCTGCTGCAAGAATCACCTCAAATCTGACAAAACAGATGGTTTGTCACTTCATTTGGAAATGTTTTTCTCACTTTGGGCTCGATCGAAATTTTGTATTTTCTTGAGACAGACGTACGTTCCCGAAAAATGTTGCTGTTTCTGGCACTCAAAACGAGTTGAAAGCTTTCAATGAGGAAGAATTATTGAAAAGATAAGCTTCAGTTTTCAAAAAACTATCCTGACATGAATCGGGCACGGCGCAACTCAACATGTGTTGAAGTAATCTTACCAGCAATTATGTGTAAGTTCAACAGCTGACCTGTTCAGATCATTTGTTGTAATACATTTATCGGTAAGTATTTTGTTATTTAAGTGATTCAAAGTAAATTTTGTGTATTTGATCATAACTCAAAAGTTGTTATTATAAAGTTTATTATTTTGTAGAGCTTTTGACCTTTCATTGAAACTATGTTTATGCCTCTTAATTTCTGCTGTGTTTGCTAAACCCATAAATTATCATCCAGTGTCATATTTATAGATTCATATAAAATTTATCAATACAGACCAATTTAACATTATTAAATAAAGTCAAAGAGTTTTTAAGTCCTGAATCAATTTGAAAGTGCACTGGTCAGACATGAGTAGTTATGATTTTGTGCAAACTGTTGCTTCCTGTCATTCTTTGCAATTTCTTTGGAATTACTAAACCCAAGAGGCAACATTAACCAACAACTAGAACACCTGGCTGGATAAAATTCCAACTGTTTGCCGTTTTGTTTAACTTAAGTATGTGGATCTTCACGAGCATTTTACTAAAGGTAGTTATATGCTTTGATTCGCAGTATTTCCAAGCGAACAGGGACCAGAACAGTATCGTCTGTAATGCTGTAAACCCTGCCATTGTTACCCGATTCATCCGTATTGAGCCTCGAGGTTGGCGTAGTCGCATAGCAATGAGGGTGGAATTCTATGGTTGTTATACAGGTAAATGACGATTTTAGCTTGTGATTCATGCAACACCTAAAGCTAAATTATTGAAATGAAGACTGACAGTCATTTTAGTTGAAGCAGGAATTACAGAGTACAACAAGGCAAGTTCTTTTTGACTGAAGATAGCAGATTGGTATAATAATAATTAAAAATTATCCCTCGAGCCTGAATGGGCTAGAAGCCAATAGCCCATGGCCAATGAGATGGATAATTGTTTTAGTAAAATCATACTATTTAGTCAAAAATCAGAAGTAAAACGTCTTTTTTTAAAGCTCTAAGATTAATTTTTTAATGTTTACGACAAATATAATCATGCCCAATTGCTACTCTTAGGCTATCACTAATAGCCTATGAGTAACAAAGCCAATCAGAATGCAGCATTCATGATAGATCACTAGTATGATTTTACTAAATTAAATTATAGCAATCCAAAACTTAGAAAAAATTTGTTTTGATACTTACAACGACAAAAAAGTGAAATTAACTACTATACAGGTCTGTGCTGTTGTAGTGTCATAGCCAGGGGAGGGGTGGGGGGTAATGTTAAAGTCTTGTAAGCTTGGCTCTTTCAGCCCCAAACATGACATACATTCACCAACTAAGGATCAGGATACTTCCCATTTTCTAGTTACAAAATGACTCATAATTATGTGTAATCATGTCAGAAGATGCTGGGGAAGAAAGATTTGAAGTTAAGCTACTGTATCAGTGTCTTAGCTTAGCCAACACCATTAGGCCTTTCATTTCAGTTTGATTCACTAATATTGTAAACTAAAGTTAAGTTTCACATTGATATGCACAAAATTCTTGCATAAAGATGAAACTTCATGATTGTAAGTCATTTTTAAACCTAATAGCGATCACTGTGTGCCCTCTCACCCACTACGCCTTGTGTGATGTTCAATGATTCAAAATTGTTTCTTTCCTTTTTTTTCTTAAGACCGCTGTGAGGCTACCCTTGGTATGCAAGACAAAACTATTATTGATTCCAAGTTGACAGCATCTTCCATGTATAACCGAAATCATGGACCATGGAGAGCTCGACTGTGGCACAGAAACAGTGGTGGAGCAGGTGCCTGGTGTGTCAAACATAACCATAGAAACAGACGTCAGTGGATACAGGTAAACTGATTCATAAGTTTGCTATCATCACATGTATACTCACCTACAAATGAGAGTTTCACTAGAATCAAATAAGTTATCAATAAAGAATTTAGCTTAACTTCCTTACTTTGACAGTCATTGGTTGTAAAGCACAAGAAATATTCCTAATTACTAATTCTTAAATAATTTTTATTATAATTATTGTTATGAATATTACTATAATAATAATAATGATAATAATAACTTGTAATAATAACTAGTAATAATGACTAGTAATAATAACTAGTAATAATAATAATAATAATAAGAACAAACCTTGAAGTACACATCACAAAGTTATAATAACTTCAAAGCCTGCACCACAGAATATGAAGACATTTCTAAATTATCAGAACCCCACCATTACTTATCTTCACACCCTTTTTGCTTGTTCCTCACTTGTATCTGTCCACTTTTGTTCCCTGTACTGAATCACCAAAGTTCTCCTAATTGCCAAATACTGTTCCATGTTTAACAAACCAATTCAATTAAGCCTTCATGCATTCTCTCTTCCCTATGAGAATTGCATGAACAATAGCCTGTCAACCTAAATACTCAGTTTCTCAGACCCAAGTAGTTTTACCAAAAGATAGTTTTTACCATTTGTATATTTACAATAATGATAATAATAATAATAATAATAATAATGATAATGTTAATAATAAGAAAAATAATAATATTTAATAACAATAGTAATAGCAATGATAATGATGACAGCCATTATTATTTGTAGCATCCATTATTAAAAATAATTCTTAATTTACTTTATAAGAATAAAATAAATTTTGTTAAACACTCTTACCTTAATAGTAGTTGTTGGTTGAACAGTTTGAGAAGTATTCATACTTAAAAAAACTTACTTTTTTCCAGAAACTTCTGTTGCTTAAAAAAAAAATTTTCCTCTTGAATATCTGAAAAATAATTTTTGGAAATGATGCCTTGTTTTTATTTTGTGAGTGAAGTCTGAGTACTAAATATAAACTTTTCATCTTGTTTAGGCTGACCTTGGAACAATGTCTCGTGTGAAGGGGATTGCAACCCAGGGTCGCTATGAAGCTAACCAATGGGTGAAAAGTTATACTATCTCTTACAGTAGCAATGGCTTTAAATTCTACTCCTACAAGTCTAGACGACGAGTAAAGGTCTGTTCAATAATTTATGGGATAGATTTTCAGTGCAGAACTTATTATACATATCCTGACAAAATAATTGAACTACTGTAATTCATGATAAACTTACAAGTTTATTGATTGTAAGATTGATTTGTAAAAGGAAAAATGTGACAGTCACGATTTCTTCACCAGCTTGTTGATAATGCTAAAGATATTATAGTAACCACTGCCACAATATTTAATAATGACAATATTTAATAATAACTGTAACATGATAAATTTCTCAAATTATAATAATAAATTGATACTCATTGAAATCGCTAAAAAAGCTAAAGACTAACAAAACATTTTCAACTAAGAAGTCATCATCAGGAGTATATGATGAGTTCTTAGTTGAAAACGTTTAGTCTTTATCAGCTTTACTTATTTGATTGTCTCACAGTTTTTGTAATGTGTTTGATAATTGATAGCTTGTAGCAATCCTTTAAATAATACTGATTACAATGGAACAACCAATAACTTATGTTACTTAATTAATAAGTTCATTTCTTGGAATATTTTCCGTACTGGGACATACAGTACTTCGGTATGCAGACTTTTACTAACGTTGTTTAGTTACTGTGCCCAATTAATGGGTGGCTCCTCCTAAATTGTTCCTAAATTGTTCTACAATTGGTACAGGAATTAATGGAGCCCACAGTTTGGGTATCTTACTGATGAACAGTAGTTGGTTCTGTTTCTATTCCAGCAACATAATTAGTAAGGTTTGTCTGTACAAGTTCAAATATACAGTTAAACAACGCTTTTGTAAATATCTACAGTACTAGCGAATATTTGGATACAAAGTTTGTCCCAACACGGAAAATGTTACCATTTCTTTTGTCATTCCCCAGGTTTTCCACGGAAACTATGAGCGAAACTATGTTGTTGTTCACATGTTTACGCGACCCTTCAAAGCACGTTATGTGCGCATCCATCCTCTCTCTTGGCAGAGCAACATCTGCATGAGGTTTGAACTCTACGGTTGCCGATTAGGTGAGTTGGTATTTCTGCTAAAGCGCGAAACATTTTAGTGTCTGAATTGCCAGTAATGGCTAACGCTTTTTCAGTTTTTCTACTGTATCTCTAGAAGGCGTTTTCTAAAGAAAACTTGGATTCTTTCGTCATTTAGTCAAGCTTTTAAAGTGTTCACTCTCGCAACGATGTTGACTACCTCCATTCGTTTGACGGGCGAAGAGTAAAAGTCGTTTAGAGTTTGCGATTAGTGAAGAAATCGTAAAAATACTAACAAAAAGAAACGAAGCTTTCTGTCATGACGTCACAAGCCGTTTCTTAGCAACTCGCGGTCGTCTTTGTTTTCTGTGACCAGCGCGGCAACTTTTTAAATTCGATTTTTTTGGGATTACATATTTATTCGATACAAAGATTCAATAAATACATAAACCCTGTAGGACCGTATAGACTCTTAAAGATAAAAATAAAGTTTTAACCAAGTTGATGTATATTCTCGTCGGTGGCCTAGAGCATAGTCCCTCGAGGGAATATGCCTAGAGATTTAATTCGCTTAATCATACACTAGCAATATTTCTGATCATAGAGCCTTTGTTTTTTTAGAAAATTGCACAAAATGCTGTGTTGAATAAAAACTACAAAACTTTAGACATGAAGGTTAGAGCTCAAATCCTCCTTATTTATGACACCAATACTTTTCTATCTTTAGGTGCGCTATGTAACCGCCCCATGGGACTACAGAAAGGCAAGTTCCCCAACAGCAGAATGACTGCCTCCTCTTCATTCAACCGATACCATGGCCCCTTCCTGGCCAGACTTCACAGACGCAGAAGTGGCAGATACATGGGAGCATGGTCTGCGGCCTACAACAACTACTATCAGTGGCTTCAACTGGACTTTGGTCGACCAGCTAAGATTGTGCGTATTACTACCCAAGGACGTGCAGATGCTGACCAGTGGGTGACGTATTTCAGGGTGTCTCACAGTTTAGACCGACTTCACTATGTGTACTACAGATATCACGATGGTATCAAGGTGAGTTTATGCCTCTTAACTTGTGCCTGGACAGAGGACAACCTCATTTCTCTTGTCGCAAAGTAAAAGCATGATTTGTTGCTACGTTTTGGCTGTTTTAAAAACATGCTTTTCTTATTTTCTCAGGGTGCGGTTGTTCAAAGGCCATTTAGCTATAACCCGGGAATAAACTTTCAACCCACGTTATTGTTTCAAACTTAAAAAATTATTTTAAGCTGTAATTTTGGAATAAACAAGTTTTCTCCAAGGAAAACCTAAACAGTATTTTAAAAAGAACCTGTAGACCTTTTCCTTGAAAAGAAATTTCTGCTTGAGTTTTGGCTTGACCCAGGATTAAAGTTAACCAACCTTCCTGGGAGACAGATCGGTATCCTGGAAAGAAACCCAGTGAATAGCCAACATTTCCAGAGGAAAATTTTAGTTGTCCGAAATAAGCCAGTGTCCGAACATGTGTCTCACAGTGCTTTGCCACGATCAAACTTAACAGTTAGATAAGAATGACGAATGCAGTTTTTGGCTTAGCCCTCTAGTTAAACTAAGCTTGAAATCGTTGACGTAGAGTCTTTGCAGAGAAACAATGAAGCTGTTTAACTTTTGGTACACATCTCTTTTAAGGGAACTTGAGCACAAGCACCAGAACCGGAATTTGTTTTCAATGAACACTGATTATAAAGCATAATTCATATCAGCACATTTTGTTCTCAGTTGTCAATATCGACATTTTTTGCTTCATAGTGTTTAATGTTTTTTTAGCCTTTGAACAAACTCTCTAACACTTTGAAAACGATTGTTATATCCTCAGACTTTCCTTGGAAACAGGGACAGGAACACAGTGAAATCACATCGTCTTTCCCAGCCCATCCGTTGTCAGTACCTAAGAATCCATCCCTACAGATGGAGGTCTCATATTTCTATGAGACTGGAAGTTTACGGATGTTATATCAGTAAGTAGTTGTTTCAAGGTCCATTATCAGAGGGATGGATTTTCCAGAAACAACATGCCAGAGATAGAGAAAAGACAACATTTTAGTACCTTTTTCAACGCCTTCACAATTCTTGACCAGTACTGTTCGTTAGCTTTAAACGGGCTTCAAAACACTTTTCGTGCATTATTTAACATCTTTTTGTTGGTAATATTTCAGAACCTACATCCGCTTGAACAAAACCACAGAGCGAAAAGAGTTGACCTTTGTAATCGATGACTCTATGGTCCTGAGCTGTTTGTTGAAGAATTTTTTTCCCAAACGTACTAGTTTAGTAGAAAAGGGAGTCTCAAAACTGTGCCATATCATTTAGATTTGGCATAGGACTTCATGCATCCATTTTTTTGTTACCATAGTTGTAAGCGTCCATGTTCTTGTTACGTTTGAAGCAAAGCTTTGTAACTTTGCACCTAATAAATAAGCCGGCACAGAAATATGTTCTTCCAAGCTCGGATTTTAAGACTTTTTTTTTATCTACGTCTAGGTCGTTGCAAAGTACCGTTAGGTTTGGAAGACGGGCGAGTACCGCCAATGGCTTTCACAGCATCTACTATGTACAACTATAACCATGGTCCTGAGAGGGCACGGCTCAACCGACCTTCAGGTCATGGAAGAGTAGGGGCCTGGGTTGCACGTCTGAGGAACCAGAAGCAGTGGCTTCAAGTGGACCTCGGAAAGATCACAAAGATCACTGGCATTGCCACCATGGGACGATATGGCTCCAACCAGTGGGTTACCAAGTATGTGGTTTCCTTCAGCAGGGACTGTAGGCGTTTCAAATCCTACTCAGAATATGGAAGACTCAGGGTAAGTTTCCGCGTAAGGATGCGATAATGCAAAATGCCTTAGAAACATTCCAACTGATTTGTTTTTGCAACAGTTTTTGATAGAAAAGGGACCCAAAATTACAGAAAGTGTTTAACCCCATCATTTCAAAGCGTGGTGGTTCCAAATACGCCAATGTGTAACGGCTTGTGAAGATACTCCCTATGGTTTCAATTCCTTTATTTTGATGCTGAATTGTTTGTTTAGCCGTGTATCTCTAACAGACCACTTATATTCTAGTTTTTTTTTCAGAAGATAATAGAAATATAAATTACGGGGAAAGAAAGAAATCGACCTTGTTAACTATTCTGATCTATTTTTGGAAAGATAAAGATAATTACCATTTATCGTAAGAAAGTGTCAAAAGATATTGAGTTTTGTGGTCCAAAGTCTGATAAATCTTGTGTATAAAAATAGCAGTATGTAAGAATTTGAATTTAGTGTAATCAAATCTCATTGTTTTTCAGATGTTCCCTGGAAACTTTGACAGATACACACCTGTTTCATACAAGTTTATGAGACCAATCGTTGCGAAATGCTTAAGAGTCCATCCAAAAGGATGGTATAGTTACATTTCCATGAGAATCGAGCTATTTGGATGCGTACCAGGTTGGTTAAACTCGAGTAGTCGTTAAGTACATTAAAGTTTGTAGAGTACAGCATGGCAGTGTTCTAGCTATAGGCAGATATGAAAGGGCACAGCCCCCTGTCGTTTCCCTGGCATCCTGTCACTTTTATCTAGCACACCGCCATTTTCATCCAGGGTCCAGTAACAGATTTTTGAAAATTTTATTAAATTTCAACTGGATGAATAATAACATTAAAATCACAGCATCAGCGGTCATGGAGTACTTACTGTCGTTGATTTTTTTCAGTACGCCAATATACATTGTGTTTAACATTTTAATCGAGTTAAATGTTTTGTGTTAATAAACCATATTTACTCTAGAGTAGGACGGGAAAAAAAACAAGTATTTGTCGATGATTTGTTTGTTTGTAACACTCGCAAACGGTCAATGTGTCTTGCAAACCAAAAGCATTGCTTTTAGTTTTTTTTTTGATAACTTAAAATTGCTTTAAAGTCAAGTGTCGCAGTTGTTAGTACATTTTTGTTTAGTACAAACTTCAAAATGCTAACCTAGTTAAAGAAGATTGACAGTTAACGTGAAAGAAAAAAGTTCTGGTTAGCTTTAATACTGTCTTCTGTTTTGTGCAGGTCGCTTCTGTAACCAAGCCCTTGGCATGCAAAATGGCCGAATTAGAAATGCTGCCATCAAGGCCTCATCAATGGCTAATAACAGACACGCACCATACCTGGCACGATTGCATCGTAGACAGCGAAGTGGCTGGGCCTCAGCTTGGTGTGCTCGACATCGTAACCATCACCAGTGGCTGCAAATTGATTTGCGAAGATCAATGAAAGTCACAGGTATGGCAATCCAAGGGAGGTACGATCACAATTCCTGGGTGACTAGATACTGGATAAAGTATGGACAAGATGAAGCCAACTGGGCAGTATTCCAAAGACATGGTAGCTACAAGGTAGGTTTACTTGGTAATTTTTGTTTAGATTGCAGTGGTTTGAAAGCTTCTCAAAACTAGCCGGCCTGCGGCCAAATGAGCTGCCTCTCGCAGTGATTTAGACGCCTCTAATAAAAGTTGCAAAACCACTACCACAGAAGGAAATTAATTTTTACCCAAAAGTTCTGTTAGCTTCCATATTTTAAACAAGAAATATCACGGTTCTGTTTAAGACATTACTTTTGTTTTAGAATATTAAACGTACAAGTTATAGCTCTGTTTATTGCATTTCGTGTTTTTGAGCGCACTACTATCTGGGGTTTGAAAGGCACAGGGGGCCTCAGAAACTCTTTATAGTATAACGGGAGTAAAGTTAGTCTTGCTCACTTGGAATCCAATCGCTTACGTTGAAGCTTTAACCTTCTCCTCTGGGACATTTTTTGAGAACCCAGGGTTTGATTGTTATGTCTCATTCGTAAAACTAATGCAAAGATTGCGAGATTTGAAAACTCTCAAGCACGGTTCCTTGTTTAAAAGTTTCTTCAACTTAAAACCTTGTAAGTTTTCGTTCCAAAGATTGTCATAACACTCTTTTCCACGCAGACCTTCGTCGGAAACTACGACAGGCGCTCAGTTAAAATACAATCATTCGACCCAGTTCTCCACACACGATATGTTCGAGTCTACCCACGAAGTTGGCATTCTGGAATGTGTATGAGACTAGAGCTTTATGGATGCCCACACAGTAAGTTTGAATTGCCCTGGAACTCCCCGAGAACTCCTGGAATTTTGAAATTTCCGTAAAGGACCATGGAAAACTCCTGGAAAACCTGTTAGTTTCCCTGTACTCCTGGAGTTTTGTGGAAAAAATTTCGACTCTATAACAAAAAAAACAAAAACCTATTGAAGCGTCTTGCTCGCACTAGAACACTAGAAAAAGGAACGAACGGGATGGTAATTCAATATCATTCCTTTCCCAAGTTTGATGAATATTTCATTTTCTCCCTACGCGCGCTTGTGTTTCTGAAATTTCAAACTAGCTTGTTATATAGAATCAAAATAAAGACAAATGTTCTAGTAATCTTATTTACAATCAAGTTCTATCCCCAAAGGAATATTTTGACTTCGCCTCATATGTTTTGTTACTTTTTAACAAGGTCGATATGATATGCCACTCGGTGTGGAAGATCGCCGCGTCGCCAACCCTCAAATGACCGCCTCCACTTACCAAAGCAATGCCTGTGGCCCGTGGAACGGCAGGCTCCATCACCGAGGCGGGGCCTGGTGCGCAAAACGCAGGGACGTACATCAATGGCTTCAAATTGATTTCGGTGCCTTAGCCAGGTTCACCCGAATTCAAACTCAGGGACGACATAACTCCCGCCAATGGGTAACTAAGTACACAGTGACATACAGCAGGAAGGGCCGCCGATTTACACCATATAAGGAGAGAGGACAAGTTAAGGTGTGTTGTAGCTTTAAAAAAATGAATTTTAGTGTTAAGGAGATTGTATCTCAATAGTTTTTGGTAATGAAGAGGCGTAGCCTTGGTTGTAATGATGCTAATTCATTTGGTGTTGGCATTAAAGTAATGGAGACCTTAAGAAACGGGGACGGCGACGGCAGAAAACGTTGGTAAATACAATATCTGCACGGTGAATCGCACTGTGCGGCCACCTGCACGCCGTCGTTTTCAAAATTATAACATGAGAATCTGATCTTGGAGCTCTTACAACTACGAGAACGGCATGTAGAAAATGTTTTCAATCTTCACTTGTCTTTAAGAGTCTAACTTTTTAAAATCCCTTTCTGTCCGCAAGGTTTAACTGTGACAAACAAAAAAGCAAACCAGATAGACATGATCGAAGAGGGCAAACCAGAAACTAGTTTTTTGCAAGCCGTCATTGTCGGCCTTGCCATCGACGTTGCTTAGGGCTTCTAGTTCGGTAATGCATGAGCATACAGCACTGTATTGTTATTAAGCTTCATATAATAACCGGAAGCTTGTTTTGTTCGTGTCGACAGATGTTCCGAGGAAACACCGAGAGATTCGTTATCGTGACCCACAGGTTTGCTCGTGTATTTGTTGCACGCTACGTTCGAGTTCACCCCAAGGGTTGGTATAGCTGGCCTTCTATGAGGGTGGAGTTCTACGGAGCAATAGTTGGTATGTAATATGTTTTAGAACGATTGCATGTTTCGATCAACGAGATCGTCTTCTGAGAGGCCAAACTCTGACATGGGATTGGGATTGCCCGCCCTGTCTTGGTTCGGTTCGTTCTCTCTCAGCTACTGTAATTGCCTCGGTAGCTCAGCGGTTAGAGCACCTGCCATGTGATCGGGGTGCCGTGGATTCGATTCCTGCTCTATCCGGGCACTATTTTAATTATTTCTTTCTCGGTTTCTCTTTCAATCTCCTTAGTTATCCACAAAATGTCAGAGTTTGACCTCTCTGAAGATCATCATATCATTTGTTTTTCATTTGTAGCTTGCCGGGAGCACGAAGAATGTTTTTCGTTAGATCAATCAAAAATTTTATTGTGAGATCATGGTATTTATGTTTACACAAGCTGCTTCGTTTCACACAGCCCTCATTGTAAAGCCTATATCGCTCGTTCAGTCCTTTCGTCCTATGTAAGTCATCCAGCATCCAGTATCCACAATTCTTTTTGTTCTGGCATTCAACATCCAGAGCATCGGAGCGATTAGAAACCCACATCCACTAGTAAGGCATCCCGCATCCAGAAAGAAGCTGTATCCAAGTTGGTATGCATCCAGCATCCACGGAACCTACGATCTAAGCATGATCCGGCATCCAGAGAATAGGGATCCGGCATCAACTAGTGCTTTGGATGCGCTTACAGAGGGCGAAGTTCTCATATTGTACACTTCAGTCCGTATATATTTGTGTGTTTGCCGATCAGAAATGCAATTTTATCTAACATAGCAGTGCAGCTAGATGAAGAAAACAATTATTATGTAACCGAAACAGTTCTTGAACTTCAATTTGTCTTTCGTCCGATTGTCTAGGGCCGCGATGTGACAAGGTACTTGGAATGGGTAGCGGACGAATCCGAAATAGCCAGATTAGTGCGTCCTCTAGTTGGAATCAGAACCTCGCTCCGTATCTTGCTCGTCTGAACCACCGCAGGAGGGGGAGGCTGTTGGGCGCTTGGGCCGCTAAGTACAGAAACAGATACCAATGGATCAAGGTGAACTTTAAAGGTCCAACAAGGATTACAAGCATCGCCACTCAGGGACGACAAGACGCTCGTCAGTGGGTCACGCAGTACTACATCACGTACAGTCAGGATGGCATCCACTGGCAAGAGTACAAGATAAAGAGCAATAGAAAGGTACAATCCGCGATTACGCATTAACATCTAAAATCGACCATAGAAAAGCACAGAGAGAATCTGTAAACCTCACATTTGACATACACAGTGTTGTTGGTAAAAGGAAGAGTTTTACCAACTGTTACCTTCCCCGAGTTTCTTTTAGCAGTATGTTAACAGGCTTTCAAGTGATCCTACTTTTCCTACTATTTCCTACTTTTTTGACCCTTCTCCTACTATTTCTACTTTTGTCTTAAAAATTCCTACTATTTCCTACTTTTTCCTACTTTTTATATGCCACAATTTTAACAAATTGTGCAAGATTGTATCATGCAGGAATAAGGAGTAAGCCTTGCAAGTGTTCAGGGTTAAAGCCTGGAGCACATGTCGCAAGGAAGATTTCTTGACGAACAAATGTTCATCTGGCATGTCCAGTCCAGATGGCTCACACTTATAACAGCAGTGAAACGAGTCACAGGCAGACTAGAAGCAGTTCATCAGTACTTCTTCAAAGATCTGTACCAAAGGTTGCATTCTTAGTCCTTCTTCTAAGCCCTCAGTTGTCCTACTTTTCTCCTACTTTTCCCTTCGAAATCCTTCCTTTGTCCTTCTTTTAAAAGAATTTTGGTCCTACTGGTCACCTGGGTGTGCTTGAAAGCCTGTATGTATGTACAGCTGCCATTTTTTTAGGATGGTCGACTATCGCTTTCTACTTAAAAGACTTTGCTAAGATTTATTGATGTGCGGCGAGGTGTTTGGATTCGTAACAATCAACTTTATATTGTACAAAAGAAAATGTTCTTGTAAAGGCATAAAACTTGTTGGTAGGTACTAGGAAATTATTGAGATTTTTACTCTATTGATTTTACCGACAGTACTTCCGAGGCAATCGCGACCAGAACTCAGTTGTGCGCCACAAACTGTTCCCAAGGATCAAGGCCCAATATATTCGTATTCACCCATGGAGCTGGTACAGCCACATCTCGATGAGAGCTGAATTTTACGGCTGTGGTGAAAGTAAGTTAGGGACTCCTTTAACTGCACACTATATTCTTAAAAAAGTCTGTGCTGGTTTGTTCGAAGGGTGGTTAACTTTATTGTAATTTAAACCAAAATTCAAGCAGTAACTTCTTCTCTTAGCAAAGCTTTGCACTTCCTATTATGTACTACTCGTACTACTACTACTACTGCTACTACTACCAGTATTACTACTTACTGCTTCTATTACTTTCCTTAAATTTTGCTTTGAGAAAAGCGGACGAACCCTGATTACTACTACCACTAAAACTATTAAAGCTTGCAGTCAATGCAATTGCAATTTCTAAACACCTTTCTGGTCAAGCGGAGCCATTATAAGAAATGATAACAATATTAATAATGATAACAATAATATTGATAATGATAATAATAATAATAATAATAATAATAATAATGATAATAATAAAAAAACGTACTAGTGTTAATAGCAATGGTGATGATAATACCGCTCAGACATTTTCTCGTTAGTTTCTTATCATTGACTATTTTTGATGACAGACCGATGTGAAATGCCTCTTGGTATCGGAGACGGTCGCATAACCAACGGACACATGAGTGCGTCCACATACTATAACAGCGCTTATGCACCTCGCTATGGAAGGTTGGACTCTGTGTATTCATGGGGAGCACGCACAAACAATCATAAGCAATATCTTCAGATATATCTTGGAGGATTAGCAAAGATAACAGGAATCGAAACTCAAGGTCGAAAGGGGGCAAACTACTGGGTGAAGAAATTCTCTGTGCTCTATAGCAATGACGGACATAGATTTATTCCCTACAGGGAAAACAAGAAAGTTAAGGTATGTATTATTCTTTCGCTCTAGATTATTGAATGAAATATTTTATTAAATTTAAATTGCTGCTTCGGTGCTCTACAGAAACATGAACATTTTAAAATTTTACCGAAAAAGAGTGAAATGCAATGCGACACACCGTTTACTCAGAAAAAGGAATACAGCTCGAAACGTCGGTTCATTCCACTCTTTTACGGTGTAAAGTTAAAGTATTTATAAACTGACATTTTCTTAGTTTCTTGAAAGTTTGGTGACAAAGATTTCATTCCAAAGAATGATTTTGAATGCTTATGATCTTTTAAAATATTTTTTTGTTATCTTCACTTATTTGAAGTAAACGTCTTTGCAATATATTTTAAGACTTTTAAAAACCCCATTTTTCATAATTTCATTTAGTGGCGTAAAAAAACAAATGTTATGCTTTATTTTTTCTCTTACTTAAAAATGAGTTCAACCTCGAACCCTGAGTACGTGTAAAGCGATTTTTTTCAGACATTCTTTTTTTTCTGAAGATCTTTACAGGTAACACGGACCAAAGCACTATCGTATACAACCAATTCCTGAGACCTATCCGCGCAAACTATCTGCGGCTGCATCCAAAGAGGTGGAATCGGTGGATCTGCATGAGGGTTGAACTCTACGGTTGCATAGGTAACACTCCTTATGGTTATCTTACCCTCCTTTGTTATGTGTACCAAGTCTTGTCCTCCTCGATGCGTGTACTCAAACTTGTCCTCTTCCATGTGCGTACTCAGTGCATGAACATCTTAGAACGCCATCACTTGAAGCTGCTGTTGTCTTATTCATTATTACTAGTATTTGATGACGTCATGAGTTGATAGTGTTTTTTTCCGAGGTACTATGGTTGCGAGTTACAGCCTTGACTACAACGTTGTGTTGTGTCCTTGATAAAGACACTACCCGATTTTTGAATTGGTCGTGGGGTTTTAAGAACAGTGATGCTCGGCCCGAGCCTAGAAATAGCCATAGAATGTTGTTCTTGATTGGCATATGTCCTTTACATATGCCACTGAATACAACACTCTATGGTTGTTTCTAGGCTCGAGCCGACCTTTACTGTCCTTAAAACCCCACGACCAAACTCCCAGCTGGCCCCGTAGCTTAGTTGGTTAAAGCGACTACCCGATTTGTTTCCAGTCTGTTCACCTGTATAAGCAAGCACCGCCTTCTTTTGTCGTTATTGTTGAATTCGTTTACTGCCATTGTGTCTGCGAATCTCAATTGCCACCCTTTTCATCTCGTTTACTTTGTGTTCATACTCATGCATTTCCATTTTCATCAAACAGCGACCTTCTGCAACCGTCCTCTTGGACTCAAGAGTGGACATGTAAAAGCGAAACAGATTACAGCTTCCTCTGTTTACAACAAGTACACAGTCCCAACTTTGGGACGACTTGGACATGTGAAACGTGGAGCGTATGTTGGTGCTTGGGTCGCAAAACATAACAACCATCATCAGTGGTTCAAGATTGACTTCCGTCGTGCAGTTGAGGTGACAAAGATCTGTACCCAAGGAAGAGACGATACAAACGAATGGGTAACACGGTACACTATATCTTTTGGTCAAGATAATCTACACTGGGCATTGTACAGGTCCCTCAGCGCTGATAAGGTCAGTCCATTTGCATTTGTGGTAGTCCACACTACAATTCTTCCTGAAAAGCAAATCTTGATTTAATGAACAGCAAGATACTTTAAAAGCCAGTAGTAAAACATAGAAATAAAAAGTTCGTTAAAAGGCATTGAAACCAGGGACAGATTGTTCGAAAGCCAGTTAACTTTAATCCAGGGTTAACTCTTAATAAAACCTATTGGTTGTCATGGTAATTAACCCTGGATTAGGGTTAATCGTTTTTCGAACAACTAGGCCCAGAGCTTTATTTCTGAACGTGGTATAGTTGAAGGTTATGGTATTACTTGAAAACATATCCTGTATTGAAAGGAACGAAACTATATGACCTTGGACCCTTAAATCACCTTCCAAAACGATATCTCTTCAAGACTCTTTGTATATACTTTGTAAAGTTTACTTATACGTTTGTTCGTTCTCTTTTAGTATTTTACCGCAAACAGAGACCAAAGATCCGTCGTTTGCAATTCCATAAATCCAACCATTGTTGCCCGTTTTGTTCGCATTCAACCGAGAGGCTGGTACAGACGCATTTCAATGAGATCAGAGCTCTATGGCTGCAAAGCTGGTAAGGATGAAACTCAAATCTTGCTGTGACCTTACTTTTTCTCTATTCTATCTGTTGTGTTGTAGTTTGTGTTTTTAACATTAAGGAGAACGTTTTCGGAGCGAAGCTCCTTATTCGCCGTACTGGCTAAAATCTTTCATTTTCCCAACCCTTGTTCTTCTTGTTTGCTGCCTTGTTTTTGAAGGATATAGCATTAGCTTGGCCTTGAAAATTTAATATTTCAGTCATACGTCAAAATCATTAGTTCTTCCAACCTGGTAAAATTTTGGCAATTGCTTTGTAAGACAAGTTTTGTTACAATCGTTATAGCCAAACCCTTTATGGAGTTAAGATACTCGAAAGGCCTAGATTTTTTAATTAAATATCTGTTAGACTTAGTGTCAGAAAGTAGAATAGCTAAATGCGCGCGATCTTTTTGTTTGTATATCTCTGAAATAATGATCATCAAAGAGTTTAGTTTGTTTACTAGCCCTAAGGGAGTTTTGGACACAATTGTTGGTAATTTGGTTTTGTTTGCCACTAGATCCTTGCAAAGCTCCCCTCGGTATGCAAGACCAACGAATTTCCGATTCGCACCTCACTGCTTCATCAATGTATGATCGCAATCACGGCCCGTGGCGTGCTCGATTACAGGGACGTAACAGTGGCGGTCGTGGAGCGTGGTGTGCTAGACACAACAACCGTAATCAGTGGATACAGGTGAAGCTTGGCGCTATCAGCCGGGTAAAAGGAGTGGCCACGCAGGGTAGATACGATGCAAACCAATGGGTTACAAGCTACAGGATCTCGTACAGCTTGGATGGTAGAAGATTCTTCCCATATAAAGAGGGACGTCATTTCAAGGTAACAACTGCTCTACTACGGCTTGTAATATTTCCCTGCGTACAAATCTCCCAACCATTTTACAGAATTTTAATTTACTTACTACTGTGGTAGACTTTGTGGTACAACATCAGTACAACTATTGGAAGGCTGGTAAAGCAAAGTGAATAAATATTGAAGTATCCCATTATTGTAGAAATCAGCAGCTCTCTAAACATCTTTTGAAATTTTTAGACCTTCCAAGGAAACTATGAGCGCAACTATGTCGTAACTCATCGGTTTTTGAGGCCCTTTAAGGCTCGTTATGTACGTATTCATCCTCAAACTTGGTACAGCCGCATCGCCATGAGGTTCGAGCTTTATGGCTGTCGATTAGGTAAGTGGATTCTTAATATAGTTCTCTGAATTTACTAAGAGTAGTTGTATCAATGTAGTAGTAGTTTGTCGTGTTGGCTTTTGATATAACAATTTTTTGTCAGGATTTAAAGGCATTCGTTTCTTTTTAGTGACTGGGAATGAAAAAGAGACGTCGTGGTTACGTCTTATTTTCTGATAGTTGGTAACCCGAAATGTTTAAATGAGTCCATTTCAAAATGTTTTACCTTGAAAATATTGCACTACAGTAAAACACGCGCATGAAAGAACATATGTTTTGTGTGTTCAGGCTGATTTTGTTCTTATTTATCGTTTTTTTCCCTGCAAAATTAGCCTGAAAGTATTGTTAACGTGTTCTTAAAATTGCTTTTAAAAATCAAATCAATAAGTCACAAGGTAACATTTATTTGGTTACATATGATATTGATATAAGACCAAAAACAACGCACCCTCAAAATTCCTATAACTGCAGTGAAACAATCTGTGCTATAGCAGTTTAGAAGTTTTTAATAACAAACAGTATCTTACTCGGTAACTTATGCCATCCAGTTTTTTGTATATTAAGAACAATTTTATTTTTTCAGGCTGAGTGTGTTTGTACTTCTATGGTATTTTTTTACCAAATTTCAACATGAGTGTTCATGTTCCACTTTTACTTTTACTTATGCGGGTGTTTGCTGTACTTCACTTAAACTGAGTTGAATTTGCAAAGTTCCGATTAGCTTTTCGGCGTTTTTCTTCCAAGAAAACTCTGACGAAGAATAGTTGCTTGCTGTATTCCAACTTCCAGTTGGCTTTTGTTGAAGTAGTTATGTAACATTTTTGTCAGATTAAAACGCACTCGCTATTGCAAGGGAGGAAGAGACGCCTTGGTTTCCTGTATCTTAATTTCTAATTTCACGTAACTTCAAATGTGGAAAATCAGTTCACTGCAGAAAAATAATAACATTAAAAATATCGAATTACCTGACTTAAATCAAAATCGCAAAATCTCCGATTAGCATCTCAGCGTTCTTCTTCCAGGAAAACTGTGCAACCTTCCAATGGGACTGAGGAACGGGAAACTTGCAAACCGGTACATGACAGCGTCATCAAGCTGGAATAAGTTCCACTCCCCATACCTGGCTAGACTGAGGAAAAGCAGGGCTGGACGCTTCGTCGGCGGCTGGGCCGCAGGAGTAAATAACCATGCCCAGTGGTTGCAGATTGACTTAGCTAAACCGTCCAAGATTGTACGGTGCTCAACTCAGGGCCGAGCAGATGTTGATCAATGGGTGACATCATATTGGGTGTCCTATAGTGTTGATGGTCTTCATTTTGCATACTACAATGGACGCGGCAGTTCATACAAGGTAACCTTTGAAATAAACCTGTTCATACGGTTATTTTTGTGTTATTCAAAATGAACAGTGTTTGTTTTACTTGTTCAAATCTGCTCCATCTTTGCTAGATAAAACCGTTTTTGTCGCTTTTAGGTAAGACTCCTGGACTTAAGTTACAAAAAAATGGTAAACGACCAGGTCACTTTTTGAAAAAGGCAATTATTTCTGTTGTCCCCTTTAGAACGGTCAGGGATCTGGTTTTTGCCGTCACTTTGCGATGCGAAAGAGTCTTTAAATTATTTTCTTTTAGCTTGCATGCAAATGGAATTATTTTGGTTATCTTTACAATTTAGGTACTGACAATGAAGATGAAGGAATTGGCATTTCCCTGGAAAACAACCCAAAAATATTGTTAATACCGAAACTTAAAGAGGCGTTAACGTTTTTTTGTAACTCTCTATTAATTTTTCCTTTGTTTTATTACTTAGACATTCTCAGCGAATCGTGATAGACACACTGTTAGGTCCCATGCCTTGTCACCACCAATTAGATGTCGCTACTTCAGGTTCATTCCACGAGGATGGCGAAGTCACATATCTATGAGAACAGAACTTTATGGGTGCCATATCAGTAAGTGTTTTATAAATTTATTTATATTCTTCAGGGTTTTGCTGAAGAGCACTCTTTCGGAAAGAAACAAAATTTGTCCTTACCATTGAAAACTGAAACTAAAACTTTGTTTCTCTTCGCGTTTGATGGAATTCCTTCTTCGTTTGAAACAAAGTATCCTTTTCTGTTACTGACGGAAAACGGGTGCCATATCAGTAAGTGTTTTATGGATTTATTGACATTCTTCAGGGTTTTGCTGAAGAGTACTCTCTCGGAAAGAAACAAATTTTGTTCTTACCATTGAAAACTGAAACCAAAAATTTGTTTCCCTCTTCGCGTTTGATGGAATTTCTTCGTTTGAAACAAAATTTCCTTTACTGTAAACGACGAAAGCCGCGGCGCCATTTTGACATTCGCCTCAAAATCAACCAATAGTGCTTCATATCGTTTGTTAAGCCAATCAGAGCTCGCGAAAAATGGATATCGCTTGCTTTATTAAATACTAGTAACAGACAATGACAAGGAACATAGAAAGTTAGATCGTCTTTACTGTGTCTTTGTGGTGTCTGTGTTGGTAATAGATCGTAATTTGCGCGTCTTTAGGTCGATGTAAAATGCCTCTTGGTTTGGAAGATCACCGTCTTCGATCCAGTGCATTTATTGCTTCAACACAATACAACTACGCATATGGAGGTAACCGAGCCAGACTTAACCAGAGAAATACCAATGGTCGCTCTGGTGGGTGGTACTCACAGAGGAACGACCATCGGCAGTGGCTACGCATTGATCTTGGTAGGGTTACCTACATTACCGGAGTGGCTACTCAAGGACGCTATGAAGGTGCACAATGGGTAACTAAATACCTTCTGTCATACAGCAAGGATGGTATCAAGTACCAACCATACAAGGAGTCTGGAAGAGTCAGGGTACGTGTTGGTTTGAGTTCTTGGGTTGTTTGATCCCTCTCTCTGGTTGCGCCCAATATGTTTGGCGGACGTTTGGAGAGGATAAGACTTTTTAATGGTATTGTTAATTTTAACCTTAGCTTGTATTTTAACTTGCATTCGCTTCATTAAATTTCATTATCCATTGCTATACTGGAGTAGAAATAAAAATATAGCGAAAAGCATTAAGTTGAACATACTAATTTTAATGGTCCTTTTCTGCCTTGTAAACGCACTTCTTAATTTGCTATTTAATTGTAATTCGTAGTTTGATACTTTACGATGTTTATGATTTGGAAGCTGACTAAAAAGTTGGTCTCTAAAAGACGGGTACTGTGATAACAATAGCCTGATGCATGCTGGGACTAGATGCTTTTGAAAATAATTGATTCCATTGCTATATAAACGAATTGAAAATCTTTTGTACTTAAACTTTTGTGCATAAACTTTTGAAAAAGTTAATTATTTCCTTTGCTTCTACTTCAACCAGATGTTCAATGGAAATTTCGACAGACACACTGTAGTAGCGTACAAACTTACACCTATCAAGGCACGAGTTATCCAGATCCACCCTAGAGGGTGGCGAAGCCACATTTCAATGAGAGTCGAACTTTACGGATGTTTACGAGGTAATGCAGATTTTATCTACTTATTAATTTTGAAACTGTTTTACAAACCCATGTTTTTTTTGTGATAAAATCATAACTTATAAATCCTCCTAATTTTGCACCTACTTCTTCTGTTGGAAATGACTTTGGGATTTATACCTTTTTTTAAAGAGGTAGGCTTAGTTAAGTTCACCTCAGCTTACAAAGCGTTTGGCAACGACAGCCTTTATTTTTGAATAGTTTTGGTTTTTCTCCAGAATTAACATAGTTTTCGAATAACCTAGTTACTTTCAACATATTTTAAGCTTGATAACCGGTAGATTTGTTGCGGATGAGGATATCTCTTACCATAGGAAAATTTAACTCCTTATCCAGGAAACTTGTGCAACACTCCTCTTGGAATGCAGAGTGGACGCATCAGAAGCAAAGCTATTACAGCATCGTCAGAATATAATCGTAACTTCGGCCCTCGGTTTGGAAGACTTAACCAGAACCCTGGTCGTTGCTGGTTGGCCAGACACAATAACCACCATCAATGGATTCAGGTAGATCTTGGCAAGTCAACAAAGGTCACAGCAATTTCGACCCAGGGGCGTGGAAATACGCATCAGTGGATTAGGTCATACTGGATATCTTACAGTGTGGACCAGGTTCATTTCGCAACATTCCGTGCCTGGGGAAACAACAAGGTGAGCTCTTAAGAGGAGGAATTACTGTTACTCATCAAAGCAGCTTTTATGTCAGATCGGCCAGAGGTTGGAACAATCTCCCGATCTACATAACCACTTGTGTATCTGTGTCTCAATTTAAATCTACCCTACTAAATTATTACCTTTACCTAACAGCAAATGTTTACGATCCGGACACGCCTCAGTCCTTTAAAACTGTCTGTGTAAAATGTCATCGAGCTCGACCTATTGAAATTATCAAGGAAAATCTTTGTTGCTAAAGACTACTTATTGCGTGTCCCTACTTTCTATTTAATAATTTTCATTATTTATATTATGATACCTGTGTAATTTTATCGTTCGATCTACTTTTGTCTGTATTTGTTTATAGTATTTAGTAGTATTCTTATTAGGTTTTACGGCAACCCGTTATTGGAGCTGTGCTCTGTTTGTTAATCCCTGCCCCTGAGGAGCATTGTGCTAATAAAAAAAAATAAATGAAATAGAATTATCGATTTTTTTGTTAGTTGTGATGGATGGTAGCTCAATTCTAAACATTTCTGTAAAAGTTGAAAAGATTATATTGTGCTGAAGCGACGTTTACCGTAAACTCTCTAACAAGCCCCTTCTCTCTAAAGAGCCCGTCTCTCTAATATGGCCCCCCACCTAGAGCTTCAAATTTGAAATATATGCCCCCCTTCCCAATCATAAAGATGGTGAAACTAAAAGACAAGACCACCTGTATTGAAAATACATTTTGTCAACAGTTATTTATATCTTTTTAAGTTTTTGAAAAAAGCTTATGAAAAACGCCAGAGGAACACAAAGTTACCAGTTGCTACAAAACGTGTTTGGTAACCGGACTTCATGTTATGTTTCTGACTTTGGCTAACGACAATTTTTAGATAAGCCCCCTTTCTCTAATAACCCCCCCCCCTTTCTGGAAACCTAAAAATAAATAAGCACTCAGGGGCGTATAAGAATGCCCTTTATAGCCTTTTATAGTTAGCCCCAAAAACTCCATGGCTACGAGACGGTAAAATACAGCTTAATTAAATTGAAAAATTCGTTATTCATTGAAATCTAATTCCTTGTAACAGCCATTGAAAAGGAAATTAACGTGTTCTTAAATGCCTATCACTTCTTTGGTTTCTGAAAAATAAAACCTCGATAGTAGAAAGTTTATCTTACACCTAAAATTCATGTTAAAAAATCCTTGAAAAGAACTTATTGCACTACACTTGTATACTTTTGCTTATTTCTGTTTTAATTTCAGAATTTCAAAGGGAACGTCGACAAGACCTCCATCCACATTGAAACATTCGATCCACCGTTCCTAGCTCGATTTGTGCGATTGTACCCTCGCTCATGGAGGTCACACATTGCAGTCAGACTGGAGCTCTATGGCTGTCCTCACAGTTAGTACTCGTTTTCCCCTGGTGTTGTTCTTTTGCTAGTTTCTTCTTTTCTGTTGTTTGTAAGGTTTTTTTTATGGGAAATGGGTTAGTGGCATTAGGGAGTTGAAGATACGACTACGACAACATCGACGACGACGGCTTTAAAAAAACACGCTTCTTGCTTGCCTTCCTCTTGTGGCTAGTTTGCTTTCTCTTTAGTGCGGATTACGTTTTGTGAATAGAAATATAGATAGTGTTTTCTTAAAAGTGTAAACCAAGGTTGATAAAAATTTCTGTAGGTCGTTCTCGCAGTCGTGAAAACTTAAAGAAAAGCTTTTCACGTTGTAATTTTGAAGACGACGGCGTGTGAGTGACACACACGGTGAATTCCGACATGCAGCTATTGTATTCACTATTGTTTTCTGTCGTCGTCGTCATCGGCGTTGGCGTACTCGTATCTTAAACTCCCTATTAAATAGGGGGGACGTCAACGAGTTCAGTTTCTAATGTCATCGTTAACATTAATAACCTATGTATGCAAATTGAAACCTTTTTACAAATATTTGGAAATCCTGAAAAGAAGTATTATTTTTACTGATTGTACCCTTTTGTTGCCATTATCAGGTCGATTTGATATGCCTTTGGGATTGGAAGACAGACGTATCGCAGATCCTCTCATGACTGCATCGTCCTATTACAACTACTATCTTAGACCTTCGAATGGCAGGCTACAGAGTCGTCGCGAGGGACGTTATGGTCCCGCTTGGGCAGCAAAGAGAAGCGACAGACACCAGTGGTTGAAGGTGGACTTTGGAGCTTTGACCAGGATCACCCGCGTTGCTACCCAGGGCAGGCAAAACTCACACCAGTGGGTTAAGACTTATACTATCTCCTATAGTGTTAAGGGATACCGATGGATACCTTATAGAGAAAGGGGAAGGACAAAGGTAGAGTGTTTCTTGAAAACCAACCGAAGATGCCATGAGATATATTTTAAAACTGAAATTAATCCAACTGCTGTACCAGTATCCCAGTATACCAGTTAAAGTTCTATCAAGCTTATTTTTTTAAGTTCCAGAAGAAAAGTAGAACTCTTTAATAATAGTAATTTTTGAAAATAAAACCTTTTCTCGCCGTTCCTGTTACATTTTTAGACTTGACGTGTGCAATGATGACGTAGCAGGAGGCATATGACGTAGCACGAGGCATAAAGCAGAGACAATCTTTTTTATCTCAAAAAATTCAATAGTCACGTTGTTATAACTTTAATCAAATAATTATTCCCTTGAAATTTGTTTGAAATAAAAATTGTATGACATTTTTTAAAAGAAATGAAATTTCTTAAACAAAAACCACATAACTCACTGCTGCTACGTCACAGGTTACCAGTCCCCGGCCTGCTCGGTCAAAATTTACATTCCAATCTGTTTTTGATTAAAAAGCATACTTTGACGTGGAAACTTTCTTTGGTTATTCGAATTTCGAGTTGACAGATGACAACAGTTTTAATCCAAAAAGTAAAAAAATAAGCTTGATAGGGACTTTAATTATAACGTAGATCCCGTCGGAATTAGATATTCGTTGGCTCTCTACATTAGGGCTTATTTTCTTTATAGGGTTAGTTTTCGAAAGGAATTTCGGTAGAACACCGTTACAGTTTTTATCAGCGTTACATTTTTTTATTATCTTCTTATCTGTGTTGAGCAGAAAAGCCTTAACTGCACTTAGCATAGATTTTCATTTTTCACTTTATTTTGCATATTTGTTTGATTTATTCACCGACGCACTGGTTTATTTTTTAACAAAAAATTACAAGTTTATACCATGGTTCTTGTTAGGTGATGATAAAGATTACTGGTTTTCTTTAGATGGTGCTTGGAACTTAAAGTGTATATATCACTATCATGGAACTTGGTCTGTTAGTAAGGGATTTTGGAAGAGAAGAAAAATGTCGTTTATTTCATTAAAATAACTCTTGTGGTTGCCGAGGTACTAAGGTTTTTTTAAATGTGCAAATTACCAATGTTGTGACGTCAAAGTCAGCAATCCAAAGGAAAAAACTACAAAACAACTGTTATCTCTATAACACGTGTTTGTGTTAAAGTGCAGAGTTTGAGGATCAATGATCTGGTGTTTCAAGAAATATTGACTGTTTTGTAATTTTACCTTTTGGATTCCCGACTTTGACGTCACAAGATTGGTAATTTGCATATTTAAAAATTCTTTATCACTCAGCAACCAAAAGTGTTATTTTAATGAAACAAACGATATTTTTCTTCTTTTTCAAAATCTCTTTCCAACAGACCAATTTTCTTGATAGTGTCATATACACTTTAATTACGCCAAAGATGTTGTTTTTTTTCTAGTGATCGCATTGTAATACGATGTGCGATTAAGGCAAATTTACCAGTTTATAAAGCCAACCAACCTTCAGTGTAGGCAGAGTAAGAGCTCCCTTAAGATCATACTTAAAAATAAGTTTATAGAAGCATGTCTGTTAAACTAAAAACAAAAGTCCAATAATTGTCGATAACCTTCCTACGCAGGTGTTCAGGGGAAACACTGAAAGGTTCATTGTGGTACCACATAAGTTTGCCCGTCCACTCACGGCCCGCTATATCCGTATTCACCCGAGAACGTGGTATGGCTGGGTTTCATTAAGAGCCGAGTTTTATGGAAAGATTGTCGGTAAGTCATTTCGTTTTCTAATTTCCGTGTACACTTCATACATGTAGTAAGTGTTCGTAGTTGATTGCTAACCGCGTTGGTTATAGAAGTGAAACTATTTAGCTTAAGAAAAACAGAGAGTTCAGTTGAAAGTCACTGTGATTGTCTCAATGCTGCGTGTCTTAGGAGCCACGAAATGGCATATTTAGTTGTGTAGTCTTAGGTTTTGTGACTTTGTGTGGCACTAACAGGACAATTGATGAGTTCTAGGTTTGTTCAACATTGTCAAAAAGGAAACATACTTTAGTACTACTCTTAAATATGAGTTTTCTTAACCATTATTTTAATCACTCATCCAATTTTGCTGGACCAACCTCCTTCTTTTTTTGGAACTTTGGTTTCTCTTTTAAATGGGCGAGGTTAAAACATTCTTTCTTTCTACTCGTAAGAAAGTCACAAATTAGTAAAATATGCGAACTGTCTTCAAACTCTAAAAGTTGCGAGATAGTTTCCTTTTCTAGTAATTACCATTTGAAGAGTTCGTGCAAATCAAAAGTTAAAAGAAATATAAACTGTTACAGCTCCTCATTTCCCCCCTCTTTTTGGTCAACAGGACCACGTTGTAACAAACCTTTGGGAATGACAACTGGACGAATCAGAAACCACCAAATAACATCATCCTCACGATGGGGCAACAATCATGGTCCATGGCTTGCTCGTCTCAATGCTAAGCGATCAGGCAGGTCCATGGGTGGCTGGTCAGCAGGCCGTAATGACCATTACCAGTGGATTCAAGTTGACTTTAGGCGTGCTACAAGAGTCACTCAAGTAGCAACCCGAGGTCGCCAGGACGCACGCCAGTGGGTTACCTCCTATTATCTTTCTTACAGTCAGGATGGTGTCAAGTATGTCTGGTACATGAAGAACAGCGCACGGCTGGTATGAGTCTTTTCTAGTTAATTGTTTGTTGAAATTTTCTTGCAGTTGTGAACTTTTGAAAAGGAGTGCAGTACTGTTTATAACACTGTAAGAGTTAGTCAGTATAGTTGTTTGCAGTCTTCCAACATTACTTAATTGTTTCAGGGACGAATCCCTTGACATAATCTTAGCTTCTTGAGAGTATAGGTTTTAGTAATAATCTTAATTATTTCAGGACAGAATCCTTCAACATTATCATAGTTTTTTGAGACCGACTCGATTTGACCTTAGTGATTTCATGATTGACATGAGGTTAGTTATTTGATGGAGGAGTCCCTCGACAATACCTTACTATATTTGAATGCGGAATCTCTTGAAATTGCCCCTCGACACAAGCTTAGTTGTTTGATTGTACCGTCCCTCCACATGATCCAACAAGAATGAAATAATATTTTCAAAAATCTCGAAGAAAGTGTTGAAATCTCTAATGTCGAAGAGGTAAAAGTTTTGTTATTTTATCCTTTTTGCTTAACTAAAGAATATCCTGTTGCGTTTTCTAGAATCTTCGGGCTAACCGAGATCAACACAGCACCGTTCGACATCGGTTGTTCCCGAGAATCAAGACTCGTTATCTTCGCCTTCACCCTTCAGGATGGTACCGCCATATCTCAATGCGAATGGAGATTTATGGATGTGCTGAAGGTAAAAACTATAGCACACTGCAAGCACGTGGTTTCAATTTGTTCGGACAGCTAGACAGAAGTCATAGTTCAATCGTAAGGTCAAATCCTTAGCCTCTAGTTTAGGCGTTTACGGTTTGATTGTGTACGCATTTCTGAATTCAAATTTTATGATATTACTCCTTACTCAATAGTGAGAATAATCTTTAGAAGCTCATTCCTTTTATTTCAGCAAGAAAAAAGTTTTGAGTTCAAATTTAACCCTTGTTCAAATGCAATGTTTGTGGGATACCTTAATGACTTTAATTTTTCAAGAGAGAACTTAAAACGTATTTCACCAAGTTTGTATGTGTGCTTCCCAGAATTAGCTGCTTCATATCTCGTGCCTTATGCCAGAACGCTTTCATAGTATCAAAGATTAAGGCAAATTTGAGAAATAGCTGTGGTTAAAATCCTAGATCCAAAGCCATCGATGATCTTGGAGTTTGCATTTGTATTTTCAGGAGTTGGTTGCTTCGTAAATCGTGTTTAATGCCATGAATGCTTTCATAGTATCAACGGTTTAGGCGACGTTTGAGACTTATCTGTTATTCAAAACCTAGATCCAAATGCCATGCCTTTGGGAGTCGAGGACAAGCGTATCCCTGTTGGCCACATGAGTGCTTCAACTTACTACAACAGTAATCTCAGCCCCTGGCATGGACGACTCAACCATCGATGGTCTTGGAGTGTTCGCACCCGAAACACTAAGCAATACTTACAGATATACCTTGGAGTACCAAAGCGTGTTAAGGGCATTGCAACCCAGGGCCGACAGGATTCCAACCAATGGGTGAAGAGTTACTCAGTTTCATACAGTGCAAAAGGAAACCGCTATGTTCCATATAAGGAAAGCCGTCGCTTAAGGGTAAGGTCATCTTTTTTGGAATAAACTACATTTGTTATCCCTTTCATTATGAATGGAGTTAAGGTTGATTATTATAAGTGGTAATTGATGCTGTTTCGAGAAAGCCTATGGGTGCCAAAGCAGTACCTGTTTTTTTTTCTACTTTAATTATAGACTGCATTTCTACCTATGTTCGTGCTCGCTCAGTGTATTATGTTTCTTAAAGAATAACTAACGCTTCAAACACAAGCCTTTGTTACGTTCATACGCTCCTTTTAATCTTAATTTGATTCAAATACCGTTAATAATACTGGATTAAGTTTAAATGGATTTGGATTCGACAAAAGTGTCAAAAACCTTGCTCGACTTTGAATTCATAAACCCCCTCTCTAAGTTTTAAATGAATTTGAGTTCGACAAAAATGTCCAAAACTTTGCTCGATTTTGAATTCATAAACCCCCTCTCCCTGAAAATAAGACCTTCAAGAAAAAAAGAAAACCCTTGGTTACCGAAAAAAATTTAATCATTAGAATTTATACTACGAGTTGTTCATGTTGAAAATTTGTTGCAAAAATGTTGTTTTTGTATCACTTTATGTATCATAACATTCTTTTGCGTTCTTATTTCATAGATTTTTGTTGGAAACACCGACAGACACAGTATCGTGTATCATCAGTTCAAGAGACCTTTTGTGGCGTCAGTTGTTCGTGTTCACCCCAGGACATGGTATAGCTGGATTTCAATGAGAGTAGAGTTATACGGGAGACAAGGTATGTAAGTTTTACAGCTTTTTGTATTTTTGATAAAAATACTATATAGTTTTTTAAACAGTTAGTAAATGAAGCTGCACAAGAGTCGAGTTTCCTTCAAGAAGAGATGATTTGCGGATGTTTCATCAACGTAAAAAAAGCGGAAAGGTTTGCGTGTTGATTATAACTGTGCGCATACCGGAAGTGTCTTGGTTTGTTAACTTTGAACTGATAGATAAAATTCTTCCTGGTGTGTGATGTACTGCCAAACAAGATTACAACCTGCCCATTGGAGCGACTTGTAAATGCACAAGGATGTTTTGCACACCTTACCATTTATTATTTTGATGTTAAAAACCACAAGAAGATTGCGAACTCTCCAGAAATTTCCCAATGCCATTGCTAGTTTGAATAATTATTTTGGAAGGACTTGCATATTAACCGGTTTCAGTAGTATACGGATTGGTTTCGGTGTTGAAGCTGGGGAAGAAATCCGGACCAAACCTAGTTTGCTGGACTAACCTATTTTTTGTAAGGAATTTGATTAGTACAAGTAACTGCTTGTGCCTAACACCGGCTTTAGCTCACTGCCTCTAAGTGGATTGAAAACATGAAGTCTTCATTGTTTTTGTGTTTGCTTTTTAGCTGCTATTTGTAACTATCCTCTCGGAATGCAAAATGGACGAATCAAGGCGGCACAGATCACTGCTTCGTCAAGTTACAACAAATATCATATTCCAACTCTGGGTAGACTGGAGAGAACTAAGAGAGGCAGCTACGTGGGAGCCTGGTGTGCACGCCACAACAACCATAACCAGTGGTTTAAGGTAGGTGTGGTCTAGAGTTTAACCTTTGTAAGCTTGATCCTTGACATTGAAATAGGTTAGGAACAAGCATTAAAAGGTGGACAGCAAATATTAACACAGCCTATTCAGTTTAGACTCCAGATTTGGGAAAAAAGGTTAACTTGACATCAACCCGTATTTTAGTCCAAATCTCGTCAAATCTTTTAGTTGTGGCTTTTCAGATGTTAAAGGTTTAGATGTTAACGCAAGAAGTACAGCTGCATGGAAAAAAAATTTCATCAGTCTGACATTATCTAGTTGTCTGCAGGCATAAAGACAGCTTAAGTGGAAGTGGCTCAGATTAAGTTTTGAGTGCTTGATTGTGACGTTCACGTCCACAAAGTCTGCCTGTTAAACAAATTTTGGCTTTTACCGCGAAATCAACCAAAGAATTGGCCGGTTCGACTTGTATTATTAAACAAGAAATAATAAATTCGTAAACTGTGGATTAGTCACATTGTTATTTTATTGCTCCAGGTTGATTTCAAGCGTCCAATGAAAATCACCAAGATTGGAACTCAAGGTCGTTTTGATGCCAACCACTGGGTGACACGATACAATGTGTATTACAGTGAGGATGGTCTTCACTGGTCTATGATACGGTACCGAAGTGGTGACAAGGTAAACTTATTTGTCTGTAACGCTCTCCATAAAATTATAGTCACATTGTAGATCGTGTTTAAAGTCGCCGCGAGACCTCTTATTAACCACTCAGACTCCATGAGATTTGTTTAAGAGCTATAAATGTTTTTCGGGTTGTTTCCGATGACTAGGAGTGTCTTTGTGGTAATTTCTGATGACAGCTTTGGCCGTGTGGCATAGTTTTTTTCTTTTTCAGGTTGTGCGTCCAAAACGTCAACTGCCTTTCAGAATTGTCGAAAAACCATTCTTCGATGTTCTTGGTTTTAGCACACAGAGTGTGTTATGTGTTTTTACTTGTTGTTTACATTTTATACAATTTTATTATTCATTTCATCACCAATAGTATGCGAGTTCATAGTCACTATTTTCCTAGTGCTTGCGTTAACACTTTAGGCGTTACGACAACGACGCAATTGTTTAGCTGATGTGATCAAAACACGTTTCTGGTATTCAGTGTAATTTCTTTTCTTTTACCAGTATTTCACCGCCAACCGTGACAGAAATACACTAGTAGAGAACGATGTTGGTGGAATCATTGCACGTTTTGTCAGAATCCGGCCGCGTGGATGGCATGGCCACATCTGCATGAGGGTTGAGTTTTATGGGTGTAAAGGAGGTATGTTGAATTCTTTGGGATTGAGCAAAGGACACTCAAACAAGCTTTCTTCTTTTGTTTAAATATGAGTTCTTCATAAAAATTAGTATTAAAAATATAAGGCTAAAAAGAGTAACGGAAGTTTTTAAAAAACAAACGCTTTTGGTACACTTCACTATCTTCAGGTTTCTTTCTGTTCTTCCTTTTCCAGTCTTGTTTTTGTTGTTTGCTGTGCAGTTGCAATTCAGCCAAGCTTAAAATGTATTCAAGAACACCTACATAAACTTCGTTTTGCCTTCCATAAAACTTTGACTTGAAAATGGCGAACCGAAACGTCGTCACAAACATTATATCGCTGAATTTTACAGTTGAGTTACAAAATAAAACAAAAACTTCAAAATGTTAAATCGGAAAATGTTGTTCTTGAAGAGGATAAGTGTTATGTGTTGCAAGGGGTCTCGTTTTTCGGATTTTTCTGATAAGTAGATGCTGTGCTACACAGAGTTCATGGTCTTCCATGGCTTGAACTTTGACTTGAACCAAGCTAACTTTCATTTATTGTGTCTTATCTTTCTACGTTTTATACGTGTTAAATTATTTGATATACGAAGTCTTTTATGAGACACAGTTACCTGTTAAATTTAAATTTTAAAATTCTAAGAAACGATTCTTTGGTTGTTGGAAGCAATTCCTGAACAAGAGCTACTACAAGAAAGAATTCATAGCTTTGAAATCCCAACACCCTTTTAAACTCAGTACGTTTTGCTTAAAAAGATCAACGACTCGCACCCAGCACCGTATTACCAATTTCACTCTTACAATTTTATAAACAATTAAATCAAGGCAATACAATTTGTTTGGTTTTTAGAATATTAAATCTTATCATCGCTTACCTTTCAGGGAAAAGTGCGAAGAACCTCCCACTAGTTTGTAAAAAATTTATAGAACTGAATTTTTGGCACTTGTAGAAAAATTAACACAACTTATTTGCTTCTTAAAAGACCCTTGCTTCACACCACTTGGAATGCAAGATGAACGAGTCAGCAAGCAGCAATTTAGAGCCTCGTCAATGTACGATGTACACCACGGACCATGGAGGGCTCGCTTGGAGAGGAGAAATAGGGGTGGAAGAGGAGCATGGATGACAAGACATAACAACCGCAAGCAATGGATACAGATGGACTTGGGAACAATATCACGAGTCAAGGGTGTGGCCACGGAGGGGCGATATGAGTCGAACCAATGGGTAACAAGTTATACCCTTGGTTATAGTGTTGATGGAAATAAGTTCCGTCCATACAGGGATGCAAGAAACGTCAAGGTAAAATCTTGTATCTACACACTGTGGTATACGCTTCAATTATTAAAATATGAAAAATAGATATTGAGCTCCGCTTGAAGAATGTTTGAAAATCTTCAAAATGTCTTTACAGCTTTACAGTCTTACAACTGTCTTTTTGACCCTTGCAATCGAACAACCAGCTGAAATTTGTCAAGTTTCCGAAATCTTAGGCTTGTCTTCATGCATTTTGTTGATGCAAAACTTCGAGCTTCTTATTTTCTTATTCATAGAATCAAACTGCTTTTTTGACAATGAATAGTGGATATTTTGTTTCTTTGTTTGTAGAATGCGTACTAACTGGTAAGTTTCTTCCTATAAAACTTGACCATTTTTTTTCTTTCTCAGTATTTCCAAGGAAACCAGGAACGCTATTTGACTTTGACGCACAGGCTTCTGCGCCCATTCAAAGCTCGCTATGTTCGTATTTATCCCAAGACTTGGTACAGTCGTATATCAATGAGAATTGAACTGTATGGATGTCGATTAGGTAGGTCATTAGCTAAAGAAACGATTACTTTATACTTAAAAAGCTGTAAGCTTCTCGTTCAAGCTCACTTAGCGAAGGAGAAAGGCTTCGTGAGCAAAAACATGACCCATCTTACCACGCGTAAGAAAGTTGTTTTTGCAACTCAGAAAAAAGTTACGAAATAGGTTTTACCAATAGAAGACTCAAACTTAAGTGTAAATGAAGTGAAATACCATATTACTTCAGTGGATAGACCTTACTAAATGAAGAAAAGTGTAACAAAATTTGTCCAATTATTGTATGGCTCTTGAGATATTAACAATTAAGGTCTTCAACTGATGAAGTCCTGAGTGGTTCTGGGAAATTTAACCTTTGGATAAATTTGACCCCAACTTGGAATGATGCTCCACCTACCTCCAAATACATTTGCAATCCATTTTTTGCTTAAAGACATCAAAGGTTATAGATTGGCAGCAGGCTTTTAAGAAGAACAGAGTTTTATATCATAAACTTCAATTTATTGTTTAGTTAAAGTTGACCCATGGGAATATTTTCTCCCCATATGAGTATCACCTGAAATACCTCGTAAATAGAAAACACTTTGATTATTTATGCAAGCCCTTCTCACAGATTCTTACTTTGTAATCTGCCTAATGCCCTGAAAAGTATTTTTAAATTTTATTGACATATAATTAGTTCTAATAGCTTTGGAAATTGAAAATAATTTTTTTTCGTAATAGGTCTCATGTGTAACAGACCGTTGGGAGTAAGGAACGGTCGAGTTAAGAATTGGCAGATCACAGCCTCATCCAGTGTAAACAGGTATTACGCCCCATCACTTGCAAGACTTCACGCCAAACGAAGTGGAGCTTATAAGGGAGCATGGCGTTCGCTGTATCGAAACCAGTATCAGTGGCTGAAGATCTACTTTGTGCGTCCGACTGAAGTAGTGAGGGTATCCACACAGGGATCACCAACTCAGAGAGAGTGGGTCACCAGATATTACTTAACCGTCAGTTCTGATGGAGTCCACTATGCAGAGTATAAAATAAAGGGTGTCAGAAAGGTAACAATCCTCAAGGAATTTTAGTTTAGCTTCAAAATTGCTATGTTAAAAAAGCAGCGAATTAGATTAGTATTGATGAAGTGAACGGGATTCATAAGATAAATTAAGTCTCTTACTGGGCAATTTGAGAAACGTACAGTATGCGAAGTTTCGACCATATCATACGGCCTTCAGCAGGCAAATGCCGCGCTGTCACGTAACACCGCCGTGGACGGGATTTTTCATCGTGGAAGATGAAAAACGAAGCGATACTTATTCACTATTATCTCACGATTGTGGTCGTAACTAAGGCCTGCTTCAAACACCGTACTTTAACCGTATCGAATTAAATTCGGTGAAAATACGGTGTTTGAAGCAGTGCACCGAATTAAATTCGGTAGTGAATTAAATTCGCTTCCACCTACCGGATAATACGGTCGACATTCAATTCGTTGGAAATAAATTCGGTGTTTGAACCACCGGTTCAATTAGCTCCGGATCAAAATCAATTTAATTCGATACGGTTAAAATACAGTGTTTGAAGCAGGCCTAAATGAACAAGACGTTTCGACTGCTACTCCCGCTATTCACCTGGTGATGATCGAAATCGTAAGACGAATCGAATAATTAGCTTTTTATTGTTGTAGATTTATGTTTTTATAAAAGCGCTAAAAGCTTTGTGATCTTGAAAGAATTAAAGTTTTGAGGTCAAACCGTAACAGAGGTCTTTTTGTTTGCGTAACGCTGCCTCTGGAAATGTAATGTTGTTTGTTTGATATACAAAACACTCAATCTTTGTTCCTTAAAATAGAGTCATTGTCTTGTTTTGAGAAACGAGAATCAAATCATCGGCTCATTTAAGACAACAAGAGTTATGAAACGCTAAATAACACGATATTATTATCCTTGCCCTAGCTTTAATGACCATCACCATAAAGAGTTGGAATAACTTTTGCTTCTCTGCTCGCATATTTTATCACTGCAACTTTTGCCTGGAGAAAGTCTTTGCAGGTGTTGTGTAAGATTCAAATAGAAAACAGTAGCATTCACGTTTGTCAAATAAATTTAAAGTTGCTGTTAGGGAAGTTAAATTAAAGCTCAAACTATAAATCTTCTGTTTGCAAATATTGCAGACGTTCCAAGCCAACCGTGATAGCAACACAGTCGTTTCACATCCGCTTATACCAGCAATCCGTGGACGATACATCAAGATCCGCCCAAGTGGCTGGTACCGTTACATTTCCATGAGAGTCGAGTTCTACGGTTGTCATATTGGTAGGTTCCACAAGCTTGTGTATTATCCTCGCTGCATTAAAACACAACTAAAGCAATGGCAAAGGGAAGACTTCACTAGAGTAATAATAATAATAATAATAATAATAATAATAATAATAATTAGCATTTATATAGCGCCTTTTCCATAGGTAGATGAT
>JAOBAT010105413.1:0-15284 GCA_026413305.1 Hydrozoanthus tunicans
ACAGTGCCAATATATCATTTATTTACATAGGTACCTGTGGAAATCATCATGATTATCTTAACTCTTGCAACCAGGTGCCTCGCACCAAACAATTTGCTTACCAAGTTGTCTGTGAAACCCATGACGATTACTTTATCATTCACTTACAAAAGTATCTGTGAAACAATCACGATTACCCATACCTTTTGCAGCCAGCAAGTGCTTGAACATTATACAATTTACAAACCGACTTGTCAGTGAAAACCTTCAGAGCTTCCTTTTGTCTGAAGATGAACAACCAATCATGTTCACCAGGAAAAGGAATAACGAAAAAAAGAGCGCCATGATTCGTCTGTATAACCCCCTACATCAACTGACTAACCATGATTTATTCAAATCAGGGTTTTCTGCAACCTTACATAGCAAAGCACAATCGAGCTGAGTATTTCGTAAAAAGTTTCGAGATGTCCTATTTGAAATTATAGAGCGTCGAGTTTTCTGCTCCAAAAATGAACAAGAAGCATACAGTTAACATTTGACGTGACAGAGGTATCATTATTTTCTCCTCTTTTACGATGAATACTGGTCACCGTTCGGCTAATGGTTACCTGTGAAATGAGTCGGGATTTCCTTTTCCTTTTACGATGAACGACCGAGCGCCCATCGATCCAGGTATAATACCAAGTTCTCCTTCTCTGGCTGATACCTATCGTTGAATTGTTGACCAATATATAAAATAAGAACAAGGTGTCTTTAAGACTCTAAAATGGTTCTTGTATAATGAAGTGCATAGCGAAGAAAAAGAAAACACAAACGTAGTTTGAGACTCCAGAAAATGACATAATCATTGTTACTTATTTGGGCATGGAACTTTTGTTTTCATAAGGTAAAAGGACAAAATGCTATCAAATGAATTTGCATAGTATATTATTCACCTGTATTGCCCAGTTGATATGGATTGGTTCTCGTTTAAAACCAAACTTAAACTGCTTGTTTTGCTTTCATATTCAATTCAATCTTAACTGTGCAATGCAAGTTTTAGAAAATCTTACGGTTTGTAATTTGTGATTTTTAAATCAAACTTTGTGTGTCTTTTTAAATCAGCCTGTTTGAGACTATAAGTGAGGTAAACAAAATAAACACGTAAATTAAAGACGTACTGGTCCCATAACATACGTGATGTGAAAAAAACAGTTAAATGAAAAAATCTCAGTCTATCAGACTTTTAACAAATCTAAGTCTTAAATGGGAAGTTTATTATTCTGTCATTTCCCTAAAATTTGCAGTTCTTGTTTTTTCAAATGCATATTTTTTTCTTCTCTAAAATCTTACGTCCTCCAAGATCCCCTTTCATTACTACAGGTGTATCTTACTTACGGCGCCTTTTCTTGTAAGGTAAACATCCTTTCCAAAGTGCTTTTCCCTGTTCACATAATTATGATGGCAGTTTACAGCTGTGCTGAGGGGATCGACGGTAAAGTTGGGCATATCCGGGCAACTCAAAGCTGCTTCTAACACCTGAGTCATCATTAACTCCCTGTTGATTCGAGCAAACTTTTGAGCCCAGGACACGGCAAACACGTAGCCATCAAAATGCTCGGTGCCTTCCCGTAAATATGACAAGTTCTTGTCCATCTGTGGCAAAAACGAGCAAAAACCTTAGAACTGTAATGGATCGCTTGATTGGTAACGCTGATTTTTTGTTGGAATATTCTCAAGTAACCCCAATTACCGAACACCACAGCTTTCTTTCTTGCCGTTTATAATTTCTGTCAAGTTAACAAGTTTTCTTTTCTTAGAATACTGGCAATGGTAGTTCATCAATCCTGACACTGACCTTAAAAACTCTTAATACCGACTCGCCACAGTATTCAAAAGATCTTTTGAAACCTTACGTCCAACTGCGAAACGTCCGTTCCTCGCCAAAGAAGTTAGCTGTAAATGGGTTAGCGATTGTTTCCAGCTAGAATTATCACAGAATCTCACCATTTCAGCCCGTTTTCTAGAACCTCACCTGTAGACTTTTGTCGAGTTTCAACATTTCATTCTTTGCGATTTCTATATAAACACTGCCAATTCTGTTGCCTGGACCACGGGAGCCCGAGTGTAACATGAACCAGACTCGGCTACACTCATCCACACACATCTAAAGCAATAAATGCAGACTTTTTAGTATTTACTTATTTTATCCACATCATATTTGTAATTGAATAATGAAAAGCATAAATCTTTATTAAAACTGTGTTTATTATCTGACATTATAAAATTTTCAATCTCGAAATCGAAAATTGGGTTTCTCGCGTTCTGATTGGTTCACTCAATCAGCTCATATACCGAATTGACCATATATGGAAAATGACTGTATGGTGCTGCAAAGCGGCCTCTGAATAAGTTCTAGCTGTCGTTTATAAGTGTTAATAGGTTTGGAAAACTCAAGAAATTTAATAAAATATTTTCTCCATTCGCGCTTGTTGGATACGACATTATTTATAGCCAACTCGGCTATAAATATTGCGTGCTCTTGGAATAACTGTTTTTATAACATAATATTTAAAAATATTCAACTTGCTTAAGGTTTTAGTCCTTTTAACCCTGACCTATTTCAAAAGGAAACGGCATAAACCGAGGATCTCCTTGATACATGGAAGAGCGCCTGGTTAACCTAGTAGGTAAGGAGCCAGTCTTTTGTGTGGGAGGCCGTGGTACGATTCCCGGTGCCGAACCTTCACTGACGGTTTTACAATAACTGAGCAGAAGGTGCTGCCTTTGCTCTAACATCTGCAAACGGTTAGACCTTTGTTATCTAGACTTTTCGCGTCTTTTCCAACAACACTTGTCGAAAAAGAGTAGGGTGATCCCGGTGTTGTGGTCTGTCTCTTCTACTAACTGAGGGCAACTCTTATGAATATAGCTGTGAGCCGTGTATAGCGGACTATCTAAGACCCTCAATACCAAAGGCAACTGTAGATTATTGTATAAAGCACCTTTGATCATCTACTAGAAAGAGCGCCATATAAATGCTTATTATTATTATTATTATTATTATTATTATTATTATTATTATTACTATTATTATTATCAACTGATTTTTACAACCAGGGACCTGTTTGCACACGTTGCATAAGTAAGAACTGAAAAACTTCAGCTGAGTTTTTTTTGTTGGTATATTGACCACGATTGATACTCCTCTTCTCTACACAGATCCTAAGTATGCCTTATCTTGTTCCACACACCTCAATAAAATGGTTTCCAGTTCCTAGTGTACCCAAATGGTTTGCTGTATTTTTTGCCCTGGCTAGTGGTTGTTGACTACAGATGTACTCGTACTCATTTTCCAGTTTCTTCCAGTGTGTTGATACTGATGAAGGAATCTTGTTTCGTTTCCACGCCCCAAGGTCACCTTTCTTCCCCTGCAAAACATTTTAACTTGCTCAATTCATCGTATTCAAATGTATTCTTTCCACCCGGGCAAACAGCCAATTACCAATTTTCTTGTGAATGCCAGCAGTCTATGCATAGCCGCTTAATTTTACAAAGTAACAGCCGTTAAATTAACCACGCGGAGACTTTCGCCTGCAGTTTCACTTCCCTAGTAATTAGTGAGCATCATTATAAAGATCATACGGATATAGTAAATAGGTGTTTTATATTTTCTGTGTCTCATGCTCTCGTATTTTGATAACCTAGTAATCTCACACATTTCCTTATCCAGATTTCTCAATTCATCAATTACTTTAAATGCATATTATTAAAGCTGGGTATCTTTTGGATTCACCAGCTGCGTGGAAAGAAGAAACAGCCTGTTCGCCTCTCACCTTGGCTATCATCCTTTACTCTTTTCTCCTTTTTACTCTAGAAAGGGAACGCCAGCCTAGCCATCTAGCGCCAACACAAAATGGAGAGTGGCAGTTACCGGTTATATAAAAGTCAGTGCTTGATTGGCGCAGAGCTTCACGTAAGGGGCCACTCATGGTAATTGAAGGCATCTTCGTATTTCACTTGCCAGGTGCTGCCCGCCTCAAGCTTGGCAGCCCCCAGTCAGTGAGGTGCTGTTCCGTCACAGCCTGCTTTCATCGTTCAGTGCACGGGTGTAAGGAGACATGTGAATGACAGGCTGAAAACCCGCACCAGGTAAAAACAAAAACAAAGGAAAAGCTCTTAATCTGGGAACTTGAAATGTCTGAGCCATGCTTACTGATCTATCAGACAACCTAGGAAGAGGTCAGACGTCGACAACAGAAAGACAGCTATGATAAACGAGAAGCTGCATGCACAGAAGTACTAAAGGTCGACAGCAAGAAACACGGACTTTGGCGTCATCAGGGAAAACGACCACACTTTCTACAGGCAAGGAAAGACCACGGAAGTGAACAGAGCAGAGCAGGCTTCAGAGTCTGAAATGTGTTGCTGAAGATGGCGGACCCAGGCAGCAATGGCTCAGAGCTGCTCCTCACTCTCAGTCTTAAACTTCAGATGGTCCTGTGACACTGGAAAGTGCCTAAGATCCCACGCTGTCCCAAATATCAAGGGTCGAGTTATTCAAGACACTGTCAGCCACTGTCAGCAGGATCCCAAGCTCTGAAAACGAGAGCTGGCCCCTGTGTCTTGGCCTGCATAGCGGAGCCGGGAGCATCAGCCGCAATGAGCTAGGAGTGTCTCTGGACAGTTATTCATCACTCATGACAACCTTTAGGAAGAAACCAACAAAGACCAATGACTGGTTCTAAGCCAAGTCCAGCGAACTGAACCCCGTCATTGAATCCAAACGATCGCAAGCTGCTCTAATTGAGTGCAAACGTCAGATTTAATTTGGAGCAGGATTACCACATTGCAAGATTGAAGGCTGTCCAGCACTGCACCAACAACTACTTGGTGGAGATCAGAAGCTGATCAAGACTCCGTTACTTACGACCAACGTCAGGGGGATACATGATGGCACCAAGAAGGCATTGAGACCAACCCAGAGCTAAACAACCTGGCCCCTCTACTAGCGGGCAATGTTCACAGACAAGGGCGAGCAGACTAGGCAGCTGGACATTTTGGCTGTGCACTTTTTTGAGCTTTACTCCTGAACGAGCCAGTCTCTGTTTTAGCCTTGGAAGCCAATGAGACCATTCCCACCATGCACAGTAAAATAAAGCAAGGGTGCGTACTTGCCTCAACACTCTCCTCCTGCGCCATACTTTCAGCAACACAACAGAAAACTTCTACCTTCGTACCAGGTCCGACGGGTGACTTTTCAACCTGGCCATGCTTAGAGCCAAAACCAGGGTACGGAATACCGCCGGGGAGACATGCTGTTTGTGGATGATGCAGCCACCGCAAGCAGCTTTAGACTTTGCTGAGTCGGCTCGCAAAGGCCTGCAAGCTTTTCGATCTCACCGTCAGCGTGAAAAAAACCATGGTCATGGGCCAGGATGTTGCTGTACCTCCAGAGAGCTGGAAGCTGTTCATTAGTTCACCTATAGCTATCTGTGGTCAAACATCACGGACAGCCAGTCAATGTACCTGGAGTTTAAGAAACGTATCGGGAAGGCCATATCAATGCTTGTGTGCCTCATCATATGTGTTTGGGAGTGCCTCAAGTTCTCTATGACAACAAAGTTGGTAGTGTACATTGCTTGTGTTCTTAATACACAGCTGTACAGCAGCGAAACTTGAACCATGGATGCCCAGCAGGAAAGGCAAACTCAACACCTTCCATGTGCGCTGTCATCTGTGATTCCTTTACATCTCCTGGCAAGACTGACTGTTCTTAACATTGATTGGAGCAAACTTGTAACATATATTCGCAAAGATTGACAACCGATCTCGCAGTCAAGGCAATTGTCATTTTCATCAAAAAGGCCTTGCATTTGGGTCATAACATATAATCTAAAAGTTTTCAGACCTTGTACTAACATAATAGCTGTTACTGCTATTTTTCATTAATGCTTTTTTAAAATTTAATTGCTTTTATTCACTAAATATTGAAAACTTACATGGTTTGTTCTGCCATGTGGAACGGCTTTCTCTATGGCTAAGCGTAAGCTTCTAAGAGAGTCTGGTAATTGTTCTGCCAGCATGTTTGTTCTGACAGCCATCATTCCACAACCAATATCCTTGTCACAGCACATAAAAAAAAACCAGATGTTTTATTTTCTTAATTTTTGGTGCACACTTCACCTGGATAAGTTAAATAAATGCTCAACTCAGTTTTCTGGCATGCATGGGATTGTGGTCTGCCCTAAGAAGATGAGTTTGCAAATTCTCCTAATATACATCCACATTATTTCTGTGAAAAAGTTGGGAGAAATTATCAACTAAACTAGAAAGAGGTCTAGTGCAAAAATAATGTAAGTGACTTTGCATGAAAAGCTAAGATCTCCCAATGGTTATGAAGAGATAATGGTGATAGTGTAGGGAGAAGTGGCACTTCCATCAAAAGTCACTTACATCATTTTTGCACTAGACCCTAGCTTCAACTCTTTAAAGATCAAATTTTCAAATTCTTAACACTAAATTGTGTTATATTGTATTATCACATACTTAGCTCGATATTTACATAGTAGATTGGTGAAATACAGAGCATATCAGCCACCCGTATCAATCACATGTGGTGATAGCAAAAACAGCCAATCAGGACGCACGATTTCCATATCATCACGTGTGAATTATATGGAAATTCGAATTTGGTAAATTTCTAAACCATTTTCTGTGTCAATAAAAATATTAATTTTGCATAAAACCCAGAATCTCACTTAGTATGTGATAAAAAGAAAACTACATGGCCACTTGGAGATACGAGTTTTATCTTCTTGTTTTGAAAATATTTCACTTGTTTGCTGCGCTCACTCGTGAGACAATTTTTCAACACTCGAAGATAAAATTTGTATCTCCGCGCGGCCATGTAATATCCTCTTTATATTTAATAAGGAGAGTTTAGATGCTAATAAACTCTGTAGAAAAGAAAGATTAAAACTAATTGGTTAGTGCTTGGGGTAGCTTTGCTGTACCATTTAAATATTTAATTACATCTGCTAAACCCTTTAATCAGAAACTCAATACTGCCAAGAAAAAGACAGCTATATACAAGTTCCCAAAGAAAGCTGGTCTGGACATGTCAAAGGGATCCTTCTGCCAGCCCTTTCAGTATTGTGATGCTCTACTGAGTTAATCTTTTAGACTTTATTTGTGGGTGTTCCATTTTTTATTGCAAATGAATTCAAATTATTTATGAAATTTTAACAATTGTGGCATATGAAATGCAAACTAACTTACTTATATGTGATTCAGAATTTACAAAAGGCGAAACAATCTTGACTCAAATTAATGGTCTTAAATCTTGAGCAATTGTTGATCAGACATGTAAGTGTTATCAATATTTGGCAATGAAAGTTATGGGTAGAAACATCAGACAATGTTTCGGTGTCCTCATGACACCATCATCTGGTCAAAATAAAATATCAGCGGATAACAAGAATGTTTATGATGTTCAAAAGAAAACAGTTCAATGTCCCTAGAGATTAAGTGAAGAGTTTTACTTTTACAGAGTCACTTTGAGTATTTAGACACGGTTTGTGCTCGCGATTGTTACCTGCCAAAAGACCCCAAGAGTAATTTGATCTTTTCATAAGCCAAGCCTAGTTGGTCTGGCCATCATAAAGGCTAGTGAAGTGAAAGCTAATAAACAACAAACACATACAGTTGTTAACTTTTGTATGGTAATACATATTGTAAAAAATGGAAAAAAAGCTAGTCGTACAAGATTTATTGGATTTAGTCTCCTTCAGAGCTGTCATGGCTTCCATTTCCTTGTGGAGGAAATGGATCATGAGCCACAATGGCTGCGAAGGCCAGAGACTGCATGATCAGAACTTTGTGTTGTTGATCTCATATATAGTCAGTGCTGTAATAGGAAGAAGTGCCCTTCCTTTTTTGACCTACCACTCCAACAGCTGCAGGTATAATAGCACCCACAGTGGGTACAACACAGCCAACACATGCCCCCTTCCCAAGATGCATGTCAGGCATGGCAGCAACATGGGAATGAACAATCGGTAATCTAGAAATTGCAACAAGCTGGTCAGTTGCATCTTTCTCCACAGGAACACCTTCAATCCATGCTTTGACTGGAACTTGGCCCTTGAACAAAATAATTTAAAGTTTTATATGATTTTGTTTTATAAATTTCAATGACAAATTTTGATGTTGTGTTAACGTTGCTCGCATACATTGTGTGAATATAAGTGTGGTGTGGTCGTTGAAGCAATGCTTGAAAGAGAGAAGCCACTGTATAGATATTTTCGCAAAATGAATCCAGTTGGTCAATGACCTGAACTGTTTCAAAAACAAACAATGTAAATTTTTTTTTATCACCGACATTGAATTCGATATATATTAAAGCGATTCATTCCATTCATTCGTTAAAATATACGGTGAGATCAGTGTTCAAAAAAGACAATCATGTTGTTTGTTTATGAAAAATTTTATAAACTACTTTAATACTATAGATAACTAGTACGTTTATTACCGAGGTCCATTTACAGCGGCAAATTGAAAATCGACCGATGACTAACAGTGTACTCACGTTCTGTCCTCGTGATAACTCGACGTATCTTTTACAACTCTTTTCTACAAATTGTCGTTTTAGCAGGTGTAAAAAATGCAGTTTTAACTTCCACTTTAGTCTCTTCATTATCTCGACCCACTTTTTGTTTTCGTTTAGTTCTAGGCACCAGTCCCCGTCCTCTTCTCTGACCATCCCCTCCGACCCTGGGCACCAGGGCATTCGGGAGTGCAAATTTTATGAACATGAAACCTCAACGGAACAAGAACAAAGTGAAAAGAGCCAGAAAGTTTAGATAAGCACTGAATGATTTGACTCGCTTTATGTTTGAGCACTTACAGTATATTACCAAAACATGGTCTGATAATCTGTCAATAAAAGTTTCAATGTTGGTCATTTCTTAGCATTAGGGATTTTTTGCTTACTAGTTCCTAACTCTATTTCAAGGCTAGGTTATGGACAATTATCAATTCTTATTATAATGACCATACTATTAATGCTCTGCAAACTTCACATCTCAGTAATTGGCAAAATACTTTTTTTAATTAGCAAACCATTTAGAACCACAAAAATAATAAAGTGCTATAAATTCTCTGAATAAAATTAAAAGGTATTTTTTGTGGTAGTTCTTACCAATTAAATAAGTTTTTCTTCCATTTTGATTTTTTTTTCAGTTTAAGCAAAAATTGGACTGGCAGGTCAATAAATGAAAAAAGATTTGAGACCTTATCTTGTTGTAATTAAATTCCCTAAAAACTTTCCAAGACACTATTAACCCACAAATCCTTAAGTAAAACAGGGTTTGTTATTGCCTGAAACAACTTTTTGGGTCAGATTTATCTTGTTCTTTTCTTTGCTTCAAAACAGAGGATGCAAATGTAGCACACTGGTGGTGTACTTTATAATAATTATTCTGCTTCATATTTTTTCGTTCTATTTTTACTTGCTAATTTGAAAACAATGGAAAACAATATAACACCTTGGTCCTTAGTTTGAACAGAACTTTTTTAAAGTGTATCTAAATTCTTTTGAGAAGTACATACAAACCATGGTCTTTTCCAACTAACAAAGAATGCCTTCGGCAGTGACTTCTTAATCTTCAACACAGAAATTTTCACTTTGAATTATACACACTGGCCTTTGTCATATGAACTCATAGATAAAAAAATGGTGGTAAAACTAGATTGCATATTTAAATTACTTTTGAAACTGCTCTATGTAAACTGGCAAGATGCTTTTAATTTGTCTAAAAACATTTTTTGCAACATTTTTATCAAGGTAAGTGCCTTGGTTCACCTCAAGGTGGCTTCAGGCTTGGAGGGTGTAAATCACTCTTTTTCGTTCTACATTTCACATGCAAATTCTTATTTTTCTCTTTTTTCATTTGCTTCATAATGTGATAAATGTTCTTTCTTCATGTGTGCAACATTTTTCTTCAGGAGTAATATAATAATAGAAATATTCTGGATGTTCAAATCACAATAAGTCCAATAAGTTAGTTAATTAATCAATCACAGTGGAACCCAAGCTGGGTTTTAATTTGCTGGTGTTTGGAAGTGTAAAATGAATGGTTCAGCTGTCGAACAAAACTTTCAGGGGGGGGGAGGCAAAGAGGCATGCTCCCCCTGGGGAAACTTAAAAAACAGGGCTCAGTTGTTCAAAAAACGATTAGCCCTAATCCAGGGTTAATTACCATGACAACCAATAGGTTTTGTTAAGAGTTAATCAAGGTTTAATACTTAATACTTAAATAAATTATCCTAATTTAGCTAAGTTAATCGATCAATGTTTTGTTAAGAGTTGATCGAGGTTTCAAGTTAATCAGCTTTCAAACAACTGGCCCCAGAACTCTATAAAATGCAGTTTTATGTGTTCCCTGGGCCAGATCATGAGTTGGCTAACTTGCTGCTTAGGTCTTTAGTGGAGCTAAAATGCTGCATGTCAAACACCTGGAAGTTCCATCTGGATAACTGATACAAAACAACTAGGAACAGAAATGAAGAAGAAACCAGGAGTTCAATGTTTTTATGAGGAATGAATAAGCTCTAAGCCTTCTTGGATCAATCATCTGAATCACTCTCTGGTCTTCTTATCAGATTTCCAACCTGAAGGAAATCCACAAGTTTATTAACATCCGTTCCACTGGCCAGATCTACCACATCTGTTGGCATTCTGTTGCGGTGGTAAGGGTTAAGTTGAACACCAGCTTCATTACAAATATACCTAAACAAGCCACCAAAACTCTCAGCATTGCAAGTCTCTGAAATATCCTCGATTTCACTCCAAGAAAACAACAGTGGATCTGTGGAACTACCAAATGGCGCAAAGTCAATCAGCCACACTTTTCCAGGTGCTTTCCTGTATACATCGAATACGTAAGAACTATCTGGAAATTTGTAAGCAATTCTGTTCTTAAAGAAGTCAAAGATTTCGTTACAAATATCAACCTCGTGTTCCCCAATAAACTTATAAAAACTAGCAGTGTCTCGCTGAGAAATAGCAACGAGATTATTATGCATCACAAAACACCTGAACTCCATACCAGGCGAGATATCAACCCACTTTCTTAAAACCAACTCAAACCCATCAGACATTTCCCCTTCGCCATCTTCGCAGTGTTTGAAGCTTTCGCACAGATCGGCAGCAATTCGATCGGAACTTTTAAGCAACAAATAAACATCACTGGGACATGAACACTTGAGAGTTCCATCGAGACTTATCCAACTTGCATCAAGAGGTGTGCTCCAATTTAACTTGGGAAACACCGCTCCACCTAACTCTAGAGTAGCTTCCTTAATTCGATAGTCGATCTCATTAAACTGAGGAGCTGTTGCCACTTCTTGATCTGGGTCCTCTTCAAGTGCCTGCCACTCTTCTGTATCGTTGTCACTGTCTGTGTTTTCATTGGCTTCTGTCCTCATGTGTTCCATTGGCAAAACAACATTATCTGCTTTCAGATAGTCGATAAATTCTTTTGGCAGTGGAATTATTCGACTTCTGATAGTTATGTTTTTAAATTGTGGATACCAACTAGAGAACATGCAATTCAAAACGTTCTGTTGTTTCATTTTCAAAATTCAGTCGCAGTTGAAGTTCACGTTATTTTTTGTGTTGTTGCATCATCCAAAGTTTTAGTTTCCAGTCTACTGCAGACTGCACCGAATCGCACCGGAAGTCAATGCAACAAGCACCTATCATTAAACGCTATCTTTAAACAGAAAAAAAAAACTAATAAGGAAGAAAAACGGTAAAATATGGAAATAATAAAGTTTTAAGTTTTTGTTTCGCCCAGTAAAGATCAGCTATTTAATATTATCAGGCCCGCTTATAAATCGATTCGCGCACTGACTGCTATTTCCCATGATCTTTTTCGATCGTTAGCAAACACTGCAAGCGGAGCATTGTGGGTAGAACTTGGTTACTTGCGATGGCCCGGATAAAAACAACATGGCGGCGACCATGAAGTGGAAAAAAATAACGGGTTCTACTGGCCCTTCGCCACGGCCTAGGCATGGCCATCGAGCAGTATCAATCAAAGAACTCATGGTGGTATTTGGTGGAGGAAATGAGGGAATTGTCGACGAATTACATGTATATAATACAGGTACAAGCCTAGGAAACAAAATGGCGTCGCGGCTGGCGTGGGTTGGCGCTAGCCCGCCCTTACTTTCTAAATATGATTTGTGACTGTCATCTTAAGATGTTGCCAAATTTTCAGTTTTCTTTATGTTAGAAACTTGATTTTGCAGCCACCAATCAATGGTTTGTGCCAGCGCTCAGGGGAGATATTCCGCCAGGTTGCGCAGCGTATGGTTTTATTTGCGACGGAACCCGTCTTCTCACATTTGGCGGAATGGTTGAGTACGGACGTTACTCAAACGAGGTTAGTTTTGAAATCAATGATTTGTTTTATTATTTCTTTTCAAATTTTACACGCGAGAAAAAAAGAATGATAACGAACGATAAGGTTATTGACGATGCGCATATCTCTTGTTTGTACAGTTTTCACTCGAAATCCATGGATTTTTTTGACCGTGAAAGCGTAATTGATCCCCGCTATTTTGCTCATTAAATATTCTAATGTTTCGTTATTTAAGTGACGTTGACGGGTTCATCGAATGTTTATAATTTTTCGTGTGCCTGAGCTATAGATGTAAAGTACTTATGTTTTCGCTTTCAAAAGTATCATCCGAACAACACGAAACATTAAAAAAATAGAAAATGGAAAGGCGCGAATGCACTGTTCTCTTTATATTGACCTTCAAGTGCGTGAATGGTAATTTTAATTATAATACTCGTGTCTGTAAAAAGCAAAGCCTTCTTATTGATTTAGCAATCCCTACAAAACCAGCATTAAAAAGAAAAGCTGGTGTGCCTGAAACATTGAAACTGACTCAGGTGTTTGCGGATTTCGTCACGGGATTCGTTTGTTTTTCGAAGCTTTGGATCGGTAAAACGCAAATCGCAGAGCGAATTAAGAACGATACAATTCTCTTTAATAGTGTGCGGCCATGTATTTTTTACCATTTTTTTGTTTCAATATATACAATATATATTTTACAATTATTTCGGAGTCATCGTTTCTTCAGAAAATGATATGGTTTAATCAGCGATCGTAAACACGATTTCCGGACTGAAAAAGCTGTCACGAATATCACACTTGAATTCTTCCGGACTTTCAGTTTCTAATATTCGACACGAGTGCTTGTGTGGCCAAAGCGTCGAGTACTTTCATTTCATTATTCACATGGGATTATTTAAACTTTTTCTAAGGCGCGAAGTAAAATCGCTACACTGTCAAAGTGACTCGTGATTTTCGAATATTTTCAGATGTTTTACCAGTCGAACGGTTGCTGAGCGATGAATTCGAAAGCTTTAGTCACTAATAAAACGAACAATTTAGAATGGCTATTTTTAACTCTCGATTAAGACACCTTGAGTGTTTTTTGTTCTCAGCTGTTTGAAATTTTCAAATGTACTTAATGACGAACGGGATTTGGTTGAGGTTTTTAAAACATTAAAGCACGAATGTTTTCATCAAACGTTCGTTGAACATTATTCCAAGTAGCTTTTTCAGCGTATTTTTAGTACATATTTTTTAGAAACAAACAGCCGTAGTGTTAGTGAAGCGTAATCGACCAGATGTCTCATTCCTTCACAAAAATACTAATATCTGAAATTGATCTTTGCTAATTGTTAGTTTCTTGTTAGCTTAGATAAATTGTAAATTATATTCCAGAACAAATGGAATTGGAAGTGTTTTGTTAGGTCAGGTAATACATTTCCTTCATTAAAGTCCCTATCAAGCTTAATTTTTTACTTTTTAGATTAAAGCTGTTGTCATCTGTGAACTCAAAATTTGAATAACCTAAGAAAATTTTCATGTCTAAGTATATGCTTTTTAATAAAAAAAAGATCAGAGTGTAAATTTTGACCAAGCAGGAAGGGGACTGGTAACCTGTGACATAGCAGTAGTGAGTTATGTGGTTTTTGTTTAAAAATATTCAATTCTGTTAAAAAATGTCAAACTTTTTGTTTTAAATATTTTAATTCATTGATTAAAGTTATAACAATGTGATTATTGTGGCCAGAATTGAATTTTTTGAGATAAAAAGGATTGTCTCTGCTTCATGCCTCGTGCTACATCAAATGCCTCCTGCTGTGTCATCGTTGCACCATTCAAGTCTAAAAAATGTAACAGGAATGGCGAGAAAAGGTTTTATTTTCGAAAATTACTATTACAAAAGGGTTCTACTTTACATCTGGAACCCCCAAAATATAAGCTTGATAGGGACTTTAAAAAGAACAGAAATAAGCAATATTCAATAAATAGCAGCATCAAATATGAATACCTTAAGTTGGTATGGCTACTTTTGTTTGATATGACAGTTATGGCTTTCTTATAACCTTTGTTTAAATAATTACCAGCATAAAATGCAAATGTTACTAAAATTAAAATTTTTACACCAAAAGGTTCTTTAACAATGGAAGACCCTAGTGCAAAAATGATGTAAGTGACTTTGTATGAAACACTAAATTCTCCCAATGGTTATCAAGAGATAATAGGGATAATGTAGAGAGAATTGAGAACTTCATCAAAAGTCACTTACGTTGTTTTTGCACTATACTCTTCAATTATTAAATGGTATAGACACTGGATTAGATGCATTTGGTGACATGTTCCAGATGTTTTGATTTGATTTTGTTTTTATCCCTTGCAGCTTTATGAACTGCAAGCCAGTCGTTGGGAATGGAAGAAATTGAAGCCAAAAGCCCCCCGCCCTCCAGGAGTAATGCCTTACCCTAGACTCGGCCATAGTTTCACTCTTGTAGGACACAAGGCTTACCTATTTGCTGGGTTGGCTAATGACAGTGAAGATCCAAAAAATAATATTCCAAGGTTTGTTAATGATAATTTTATTTATTTAGTGTAATGTTTTTTATGCAGTCCAATTGTTGCTTAATCCTTGGATGCCTTACAAACTTCAACAAAACCTCTCATTGATTATGGTTAATTTAGTTTATTGTTTAGTCATTATTAATATTTTTCAAGAATGAGTAAAGTACCAGGCTTTTAAGTGATCCTACTTTTCCTACTATTTCCTACTTTTTCCTACTTTTTATATGCTGCAATTTCAACAAATTGTGCAAGTTTGTATCATGCAGGAATAGGGAGTAAGAGGTGTTCAGGGTTAAAGCCTGGACCACATGTCGCAAGGAAGATTTCTTGAGGAACAAATGTTCATCTGGCATGTCC